>MU001893.1:0-75869 GCA_010093585.1 Melanomma pulvis-pyrius CBS 109.77
GGGGGACAGAGGGCGTCAATGCCGGCAGCAAGAGAGCACCGTGGTGGAGAGAGGAAGCTCGCGGAGACACAAGCTGACGACGGCTGTCAATGTGGGCTGGGGGGGCACTGGTAGGGTACCGTCCATGTGTATGCACCTCGCAAGCTGGCAGAGCCAACAGCCTGGCACGGCGCGGCTAGGCTGGGGGCTTGGGAGAGCGGAGGCGGGCTGCTGTGGCGGTGCGGCGCTGTGGCGGCGTGGCGGTGCGAGGCGCAGGCGCAGGCGCATATGGCCCGGCAACTTCCACGCCTTGTCCCAGGCCAGGCATCGTTGATTGTCCACTGCACCCACCGCACCGCACTCCCCTGCATCGCTGTCCCCGCTGTCCCAGCGCTTGCTGGCGCACACCCATTCCATTCTTTCTGCTGTGCTGCTTCTGCCATTGCGCCCGCCATGCGCCAGTCCTCCTTCGCCGTCCTGAGCTTGCTGCTGCTCGGCCCCTCGCTGATAACGGCCGCCCCGCACGATTCCGCACCCTCCCCATATGCCCACGACCGCGACATCAGCCCGAATGCTGCGGGCTACTCCCTTAATCACACGCCGCGGCCCTGGCGCAGGCTGTCGGATGCCATAATACGCCGCATATGGGGCCTTCCCGAGAAACAGAAGAGCTTGGGCGCACACGGCGACAGCACACCCGCCCATGGCGAGCTCCCCGAGCCGCAGCTGCTCGCGCGATATGGCGAGGACATGGTTTTGCGATTCAACATAAGCACCAGCCAGGACGCATCAGCTCTTGCAGAGGCGGCTGACATTCTTTTCCTCGACGTCTGGGAGTTCAATGAGGACTGGGTCGACATCAGAATCGCCAAAGATGTGGTAAGTCGACACATGGCCATCAGTTGTTGGTCCAACCCTTGACGCGTGAGACAGGTACCCTCGCTCCTTGGCCTGCTTCCTCCGACTCTCCAGAGATCTCACGTCGCCCTCATGCATGATCTCGACCTTGCGCAGGCCATCCTAAACACATATCCTTCTCCTTCTGCCACCCAATTGCACGACGAGGAGCGTTCTTTTTCGCCGAGTCTTAAGCCCTCTTTCCCGTCTGGGAAGGGCCACCCGTCTAGGAAGGGACATCCTTTCTTCCAGGACTACCAGCCACTGTCTGTCATCAACCCCTGGATGCAGCTCATGGCTTCCATGTTCACAACACACGTCCGTCGAATCAATGTGGGCATTAGCTACGAAGGTCGTGATATTCCTGCGCTGCGCGTAGGAGTTCACCCCACCAACAACGACCAGCCCTCTCCCCCACGTAAGACCGTTCTGGTAACGGGTGGATCTCATGCACGTGAATGGATCTCGACGAGCACTGTCAATTACCTTGCCTGGAGTTTGATCAATTCCTACGGCAAAGTACACACAATTACGAAACTGCTCGAGTCTTTCGACTTTGTATTTGTTCCAACTCTGAATCCCGATGGGTACGTCTACTCGTGGGAGACGGACCGTCTGTGGCGGAAAAATCGCCAGCCCACGAGCCTTCGGTTCTGTCGGGGGGTTGATCTCGACCGAAGCTACCCATACAAGTGGGAGGGCGAGTCGACGCGCTCGAATCCCTGCAGCGAATCGTACTCTGGAGACACTCCCTTTGACGGCGTTGAAGCCCAGCGCTTTGCTGAGTGGGCCAAAAACGAGACCGAGAACAACAATGTTGATTTTGTGGGCTTTCTAGACCTTCATTCGTACTCACAGCAAATCCTGTATCCGTACTCTTACTCGTGCTACGAGGAGCCTCCTACGATCGAGGATCTTGAAGAACTAGCTCTAGGTCTAGCTAAGGCCATCCGCATATCGCGAAAAGGTCGTCCCTACAAAGTTACTTCAGCTTGTGAGGGTAATGTAGCCGCGTCGAAAACTCCAAAAGATAAGAAGGACCGTCTTGTTCTCCCACGCATTGAATCGAGTGGTGGAAGTGCGCTGGACTGGTTCTATCATGAGTTGAAAGTCAAGTATGCCTTTCAAATCAAGCTACGGGACACGGGAAGCTATGGCTTCTTACTCCCCAGGGAAAATATCATTCCGACAGGAGAGGAGCTTCTTGATGCTATTCTCTATCTTGGGCGTTTTATGCTTGGAGAAGTTGGATTTGCGGCCGAAGAGCACGCCACGAAACCAGAAGAGCTGTTGAAGGAAGCAGAGTATGATGCCGACGACGAAGAGGTTGAGGATGAGAATGATTTTCAATCTGAACTACGGCGAAAGCGGTAATTCTACGTCTTAGAATTTGCTGTATTAATACTGGTTAGGGGGGTTTTAATTCATTATGTTCTACGTCTCAGTAATTGTATGTCCAATGTCTTCATTATACAAAGCTTTAAAGCGCAATCCTTTCTTCTTATAAGTCATTCGACGGGGTTGAGCTCATTCTGCAGAGGAGTATTATTTGCCATGAGGTATGAGCTGGAACATAACTATGGAGAGATTCGTTCTCGACGGAGCAATGGAAAGGGAAAGTTCGTGTGACCGACGATCCGTCGAGTATTCGTTCACGTGATGCCACGGACAGAACCGGACAGCCGCTTGAATGCGGAGACGTGAGCTTTGCCGAGCACCAACGTCATTCCATCACTTTCACAAGCCGAAAGTAACGACCACGAGACGCATGCATCGGCGCGTGAAAGCGAGCTTCGACACGCAGGCTTCGAAGACAAGATCCAATTCCATTGATATTTCTCTGCAGTGCGACGGAGATGGATCTCAAGTACTTGTGCTGGTATAGCTCGGAAAAGGACTCCACACCAGCCGATACCAAGCCGAGACTCCTCCTCAGCGCAACTTCCGCTCGCCCACATCACGGATCTGGGGTACCGTTCGCCATTGCTTGCCAAGCATGAGCGATCCGGCGAAAGTCGCGATGTGACAGACGCGTGCCCTCCAAACCAAGCAGCCGGTCTAGGCTTCGTCAGGGCCGAGGCTCGGGTTGCGTAAATCATGTCCTCACACCCGCGGATAGCTAGCTAGCTAAGAGAGTGTGACTGTCTATTCCTTTCTCTAGGTTAAGTTTTTAATTCTCTTCCTTCCTTTGTGTCTTGAGTCTTGTTCATGCTGTGCTCTCATACCCCTTTGGACGTATCCTTTGTTCCTATTTTCAAGCCGAGGAATTTCAGAGCTCCAACCTGCTAGCTAAAGCTCTAGAACCGGGGAAGAGCTCGGCGCAGAACATCCATAGCGCGTCATTTGGTCCCGTCTACCCCACGTTGGACTTCAGGCACAGCTGAACTCGTTTTCACGCATTCATCGTCCTGAGCGCGTCGCTCATACATACACATTATGTCTGCAAAATCTACGGAAGGACCTGGTGGGAAGAAGCCTGCTTCGGCGGCTACGAATCTAATCGGTAAGCTTGGATTTGAGGGATTGAGGCGATTTTGAGAATGCCTTGTCACTGACTTTTGCTGCGTAGCTGGTGGAGGTGCTGGTATGATGGAAGCGCTCGCGTGCCATCCTCTCGGTGAGCCCAATATTCTCTAACCCATCCGAATTCTGTACAAAAGCTCTAACATAGGTATCAGACACAATAAAAGTCCGAATGCAGCTGTCGAGAAGAGCGCGAATGCCTGGTGTATGTTTTCATCCCTTGGGGTTAATTACAACCTCAACTCGAGCATGATTCAATTGTACACTTTAGACTGACACGATTGGCGTATAGGCTCCAAAACGCGGCTTCCTCACTACGGGCAGAGAAATTGTCAAGCGGGAAACACCCCTTGGTCTCTATAAAGGTCTGGGCGCGGTGCTCACGGGTATCGTACCCAAGATGGCAATACGGTTTACCAGTTATGAATGGTATAAACAGCTATTAGCTGACAAGGATGGGAAAGTCAGTGGACAGGCAACATTTCTTGGTATGTACTTTCTTTGAACATAGTCACTGTGGGGGGTCCTGAATTCTCCTTCGCCAAAAGCACTCGGAGATTGGATTTCAAATCCATTACCTCGTCCACAATCTACTTTTCATATAGCGTCTGCTAAAACATCACAGCTGGTCTTTCTGCCGGAGTAACAGAAGCCGTCCTCGTCGTCACACCTATGGAGGTCGTAAAGATCCGTCTACAAGCCCAACACCACTCAATGGCTGACCCTCTCGATATCCCCAAATACCGTAACGCCGCGCACGCACTCTACACCGTAGTGAAGGAAGAAGGAGTTGGAGCTCTATATCGTGGTGTGTCTCTAACCGCACTCCGCCAGGGCTCCAACCAGGCAGTGAACTTCACAGCATATTCCGAGTTTAGGGCTGCATTGCAAAAATATCAGGGTACCACGGATCTTCCGGGGTATCAGACTATGTTCATAGGATTAATATCAGGAGCCATGGGACCGCTGAGTAATGCGCCGATTGACACGATCAAGACGAGGCTGCAGAAGACGCCTGCGGAACCGGGGCAGACTGCTGTGCAAAGAATCGTTAACATTTCTAAGTAAGTTTATTGGGATATCTTACGGGATGTTATCTGACAACAATGTAGGGACATGTGGAAACAAGAAGGCAGTCGGAGTTTCTACAAAGGTATCACCCCACGCATCATGCGTGTTGCGCCCGGACAGGCCGTGACCTTCACCGTTTACGAGTACTTGAAGGGAGTGTTAGAGAGAAATAAGGAGATGCCACCGGGCGGGAAGTACGAGGAGTAGGCCAAGATTCGGACTCATAGCATGTGGTACGGGGGTGTATGAACAGGATACTAATATTGCTGCTGAGGGGACTTATTGTTCGCATTTGTTCGCACATGGTTTAGATATCCGAGACGCAAGGTCGAGGCTGCATCAGCATCAGGTTGTTGTTATGCCGTTGAATATTGAAATTCACATGAAGCATAATAAGGCCATATTCATGTGATCACCTCAAAGTAGTTACTTATCAGCTTACCCCTCGGTCAAAATTCTCGTGTGAGTACATTCACGTACTTGCAACAGCATGGGGCCCGCTTCCTGCCAAGTGTTTCTGATGTCTGTTGCCCCACCATCGCTCACCCCTCCAACATAAACGTCAACTCAAACATCAGCTTCCCTATTTACAAAAACAGGCCCTCAAAGTTTCCTTTCAGACTGCAAATCATTCACTCGAGAGTTTTCTCTTTCGACCGCTAAGATGCAATCCGGCATTTCCGGTACATTCCCATACCTCACCCCACTACAACCTTCCTAACATTCCAACCAGCATCCCGAGAGCTCCAAGCCGCGCTCCAAACCCTCTTAACGTCGACCAACCAACGCGGTCTTCTTGCCACAATCGACAAAGAATCAATAGTGCCCGGCTCGACTATCTCCTCGACCTCGTCATCATTCCTCGCCGACCTCTCCAACCTCAGCACGCACATCAAGCCCAACGAAGCACTCTATATCCTCCTCCGCCGCGCCGATGCCCTCTCCTCGCCCGACAAATCGCTCGCAGCCATAACCTACGTGCCCAATGCCGCACCGGTGCGGCAAAAGATGCTATTCGCCTCGACGCGGATAACGCTCGTGCGCGAGCTCGGCGGCGAGCACTTCCCCGAAACCGTCTTCTGCACCGAGGCCGACGAGCTGACTCCGCGCGGCTGGGAAAAACACATTGCGCATACTTCGTCCGAGAACCCCCTGACCAAGGAAGAGCGGGATCTAGAAGACATCAAGCAAGCCGAAGCGCTGGAATCGCGGGGTACCCAGGGGCACAGTCTCGCGCAGGGCGGGAGGCTCGCGATACGCGCCGACGACGATATCTCGGCTGCGCTGCGGACGCTTGGGGAGGGCGGCAGCGAGAATCTCGTGCAGCTGCGTATGGATGCAAAGACCGAGACGCTACAACTAGCCTCTGTATCCAGCACCTCGCCATCCTCGTTGGCCGGCGAAATCGACGCCTCGGAACCGCGGTTCTCGTTCTACAGATACTCAGATCCCGAGTCCTCGATTGTGTTCGTCTCGACGTGTCCGAGTGTGGCAAAGATCAAGGAACGCATGCTGTACGCGGCGAGTCGGAGCAATGTGATCACGCTGGCGCAGAACGAGGGTGGGCTGAAGGTCGCGAAGAGGATCGAGGCAACGAATCCGGAGGAGGTCACGGAGCAGGTGCTTGCGGATGAGTTCAAGAGCGCGGCGGTCGAGGAGAAGAAGGGGTTTGCGAAGCCGAAGAGGCCAGGACGGAAGTAGAAGAAAGGATTCGAGGTGGGCCGTAGGTACGGCCCAACTGTTATAAACCGCTGAGCCTAGATTCTTCTCACCTAACTTCCAGAGACAAATGTTTGTTTGAGTGAACTGTGAGAGAGTTGCTGAACTATCGTAGTTCGGGATGTCATGACGGTGCCACAGTGTGTTTCCGTCTAGCCAACTATTGCCAACTAATGTAGATCAAGTAAGATACCCCGCTATATCTGCCTCGAGGACTTTGCATTGGAATATAGCATGCCCGACTCATCTTTGCGGTACAGATAGAAGGGCTGTTACCGTCTTAACAGCAACGAATTCATGCACGACCGTGTGATTTGAAGTAAAATTCTAGCCTGAAAGTCATAGTGTATGGAGTGGCGCGACCAAGCAGTGAATATGGACAACGGCAAGAAGGGAAAAGAGAAATGGAGATGAGAGAAGACCAACTAGCCATTGATTACGAATGTACAAAAAAGTGGGCTAGAGTAGGAAAGACGGGAGAGTTCCAAAACCGAAAAACACCATATATTCATCACAGGCCCCAGGTGGTAGTGTAGGGATGGGGAATAACCGCCTTCTTGCGCCGACTGCCTCCAGAGAACCAGACTGTACCCTCCATCTCGCCTTGATCTCAGCCAGACTCCATTATCAGCTCTCTACCTCCAGGTGCACATACCCCCCCCCTCTTTCCGCACAAGCACAAAGCCGTTGACCATACTACGCGCCATCGCCCCAGATCCCAACGACACCCATCGCAAACGCCAGGCCCTCGACGCCCATCCTCACGCTCTCCACAAACTGCAGCTTCTCCACCTTCAGCCGAACCTGCTCGCCATTCACATCGTCGCCCTGCGCCTCGAGATCCAACTCCAGCTCCGACTCCTTACTCCTCTGGCTCGTGCCGTCCCTGAGCGCCAGCGCATAGTCGACGCCCGGTCCGGACGCAAAGGTAAACAGCGACGTGTAGAGCAGGTAGGGGTGGCGGAAGCGGCGCGGCGAGAGGAGGTAGGCGGAGAAGAGCGCAAAGGTGGCGATGTGCCGGAGGTACGAGGACAGGGCTTTGTTGCGCGTGGTGAGGTAGGAGAGGGTGGTGCGGGCGTTTATTGCGGTGGGAAGGGTGAGGAGCGCGGGGAGGGAGACGGTGGTTAGGGTCGTGGAGACGCCCTAGGCATCGTGTTAGCAGGCAGGCTATAGGTATGAGGGTCAATTCGTGGTCGCTGTGCTGTCGTGTGTCTTGGTTATGGAGACGGAACGGCGGGGGAGCGTAGTGGCGGGATGGGATGCCGGACGTACGGTGAGCAGTCCCAAGCTTATCGTCCCCACGAACTTGCAGATGGTGATGGCGCCGGCGGGCATGTTTTGTGTGGCCTCAATCGCGGGATTCCGTGCTACAATGGGGGGTTGGTAGAGGGCTGGGTGTTGGGCGGATTCGTAATGTGGATTGGGTTGCCTTGATTGATCGGAGGTGGTGCAGAGCAGAGGGGCCGAATGGGGTCAGTTGATGCGGAGCAGTGCTGTTTGGGAGCGGGCGTTGGCCCAAGCTCCATGCTTCATTAGAGCAGTGAACCGTAGAGAATGGCAATCATGACTGCATGCACACGACTTGCTTGAAATGCCCAAGCTTGCTGTGAATGTAGCCTGTAAGCTTGCGTCTATTACTCCCCCCATGTACACCCACTACCTCCTCAGCATTGACAGCATTCATCCCAAAATAATCACTCTGGGGTAAATGTCCGAGTAAGCTCTCCACCAGACCTCGGCACGTAGTTTGGCCTGCTCCTCATAATCACCACCACCACCACCACCACTTTCTCTCGGCCGAAAGAATCTCACAACGTGAGCATCCGGGTATCTACAAATACGTCCACTGCGCAGCTATAGACTATCAGACTGGTCCTTCGAGCCCACGCCCGCCCGCTCCGCGCACCGTTCATCCCTCCACTGAGCCTGAACCCCACGCTGGAAGACATCGCGAACATGCCGCTCGAGAAATACCAGTACGTGAGCAATGTGTGGAGAGATGGCATATTTGGTATGTATACCCTCAACAATACCTGGTGCTTCTTGCTGTAGTAAGCGGTCAAGACCATCACTAACCACCAATCCACACAGACAACAAGGTCGTCTTCTGTACCGGCGGAGCAGGCTCCATATGCTCGGCCCAAGTCCGCGCAATGGTGCATCTAGGCGCCAACGCGTGCATCATCGGCCGCAACGTCGAGAAGACTGAGAACATGGCCAAAGACATCGCCACGGCACGGAAAGGCGCGAAAGTACTGGGTCTCGGAGCCGTCGACGTAAGGAAGCCGGAGGCGCTCGTCGAAGCGGCGGAGAAGTGTGTCAAGGAGCTCGGCAGCATCGACTTCGTCATGTGGGTGTTCCTTGCATGGAGGTGTTTTAGACAGGGAGATTGAGGACCTTGCTGATACTAGACAGTGCTGGCGCAGCGGGCAATTTCCTCGCACCCATGGACCAGATTTCTGCAAATGCGATGAAGTCGGTCATCGATATCGATGTGCTGGGCTCGTGGAATACCGTCAAAGCGACTCTGCCTTACCTAATCGAGTCTGCGAAGAAATACTCCACAGACGGAAGGACTGAGCCTACAAAGGGTACGGGAGGTCGTATAATCTTCGTCAGTGCGACGCTGCATTACGGTGGCACCCCGCTGCAGAGCCATGTCTCGGTCGCAAAGGCTGGCGTTGATGCTATGGCCATGTCGGTAGCCATCGAACAAGGACCCAAGGGCATAACTTCCAACGTGATTGCTCCAGGTCCCATTGCAGACACAGAGGGTGTGGCCCGCCTGTCTAGATCGGACACGCGCGAGAAGTCTGCGAAGACGATTCCGTCACAGAGATATGGAACTGTCAAGGAGATTTCGGATGCGACTGTGTACCTATTTTCCGACTCGGGGAACTACGTGAACGGAGAGGTCCTTGTCGGTAAGTGATCCATGTTTGCTCTATTCCAAATGGATAGTCTTGCTAATGTCTCGTTGCAGTTGACGGAGGCCAATGGCACACCTCGGGCGTGCAAGCTGTGGGTCCTTTCCAATACCCCGAGTTTTTGCTGTCAGGAGAGACTGTCCAAGGCGTGGCAGGCGGAAAGAAGTCGAAACTGTAAATGAGCAACACTCGTTACCTATCTCGAGAGCGACGAAAGAGATTTACGATTCGCGGCCCTTTGTAGAATTGTCAATAGATTCTTTCTCTTATCCACGTCGTGAATCATGATCGATCCAAGGATTTTAGGCTCGCGACTAACTGGAGCAACGTTGGTGTATTGGGTGAGTACACGACAGGAGGATTCCGACTTCCCGGATATGAAGGCTGCCGGGTACAACAGACCAAGGCTCCGCTACTACGCCGTGTGTCCATCGCAATTCGCTCCGGTGCAAAGACGGCGATCGTGATTGTTGACAGCGCGTCGTTGGCCTTTCAACCACGGCACGCCCACAAATCTCAAACACAGACGACGGAAGCGCACCCAAGTGTCCGCGCCCGTCCCACGGCCCATGTAAATCCTCATCTGCTCCCAAACAATGTCCTCCCAGAACAAAGGCCCCTGTAGATCTCGCCATTGGCTGGGGGCCACAGACGCCCGTGGACCCCTGGTCGATTGCATCATAGGGCCGCGGAGCCCCAGCGCTGATCGTTCGGTAGCGAGGCTGCTTTGGGCCGGGCGGCTCTAGGACGGTGGGGGTCTAGCCTTGGCGGGGGCGAGTGGTGGAAATTAGCGTACGAGTGCAGGCTCATTTCGGGGTGGGCGGGAGTTTTTGGTCTCTGGGGACGGCGTTTGGGCGGTTTGTTGGGCGGAGGGTTCAGGCTGAATGGGGATGCAGATGTGAGATTGATGGTGGGAGAGGGGATGGGGAAGTGCCCAAGACGTCGTGGTATGGGAGATTGCCATGGTTGGTTATCGTGTCGTGTTGTTGGCATCTTTGTTTGTTTGAGGTTGAGGATAATTAGGTGATAGGCGTGGTGTTGCAGTTCGCGAGCGTTACGCCCGCTTCTGCTGTCAACCACTCGTTTGGGGATATGCTGCTGTCTCGCGCGGCCACGGAAGGCCGTCGAGGCTCACGTCCCGGCGTCAGTGTCAGTGTCGCCGTCGCCAGCGCGCCGTTTCAAACGCTGACCTTTGCCACAGACGTTGCGTTGAGATGTGCCCTCTCCTGGGACGTGCAGCTGCGTGCCGAACGAGAAGTCGTTGCGTGGTCGCAGCGCCCCTGGTCCTGGCCACCTCTATAATTCTTCATATACAGCTATCGCACGCCTGCTTATCGCCGCACTCAGCAGGTTTCTGGAAGTCTGCAGTACATACTACATACCATTATCGCCCCCCTGCAGGCATCTTTTCTGGTGGTGTGTTTGTTCCCGGCCAATTTGCACGTCGCTTCATGCGCACCCCCTCCCCTGTCCTCGATACGGTGATACGAAAGTCTGTGCTAAATTTGCCCGTGCAGGCTAGCAGCAGGTGATCAGCATTGATATATTGAATCGGGATTGAGTCAATTCAATAATATCATCTCCTCCGCCCCGGCCGCCCTGGCCTTCTCCTTTCCTTCCTTTCGACTTTGTTCGACGACAACTTCCCCAACGCTCGCTTTCTTCTCTTCGTTATAGTCGTGCTGCTGGAGCCGACTGCCATTCGCTTTCTAGACTTGTTATATATTCCGAATTCGACACACTATCGCTTTTCCCTGTCACGGGCGGAAAGGGCGCCGAGCGGATCCACTGGCACCACGCAGCGCACATCACAGGCTACAAGCTCCCGAACTCTGTACACCACCCTCTCGGTCTGTAGAGTCTTGCACGCGCTTATCGGACGGCCGACGACCTGGCCGGCCTGCAGCTGCCTCTGTCTGTTCATGCGCGTCATGACGAGAGAGGAGGGGGAGTCCGCGTAAACCCCAGCAACCAGTGGCACCAGGCCAGCCGTTGGCGATTCCGCGCCTCTCGCCGTCGTCGTCGTCCACGAGCCCGGCGTTGCAGTGTTTGAGGGCGCAGCGCGGAACTTGACGGGAGCGGCCTGTAGCTAGGAGAAGCAATTCGTCTACTTTGGGAGCGCAGTTCGGGCCTTGGCGCACGGGCCCCGCGTCGTGCAAGGATAGACCCTTGGTAAGTCGCTTTGTTTCTTGGCCGAGCTTCCTCGCAGGTTTCCTCGATTTCCTCCTTGGGCGCCCTCAACCGTTTTTCTCCTCCCCACCCTCGCCTTTTGCTGCGTTTTTGCCCTTCACCTCCACCAGCGGCTCGCGTCCTGTGACATTGCCGGGACAGCCATGCTAACAATCCGGTCGAACAGGCCCTGGTTCTCGTCGGCACCGTAACTCTGTTGCAAGCTCCCACACCCGCAACAGTAGCTGCACCACCTCGCGATATCATTCCCGCTCCAGACGCCTGCGAGCTCGACTCCACGCTCTCGACCTTCTCTCTTGACATTGGGCCCTCGACACGCCCGTCTACCCCATCACTCTCGTTCACACACTCGCGGTGAATCGTCACGCCACGACCACCAATTCACTCCCCGAGGACACTCTATCTACACCCCTCGAACCACCTCCCACCTCCCACCTCCCACGCCCTCATATCTTCCTACCACAAACAACATATACGCATTCGACTTGGCGGAGCCGAACGGAGCTCTAATTCTACAAGCAGGACACACAAGGAGGACGATGGACCGAAGCACACGGACATCCTTCTCTGGCCTCGTTGCCATCCTCGCCCTCATCCTCTTCACCCTGCCACGGCCGTCGTTGGCGAAGAGCGTCGCCTACTGCTCCTCACAGAACACGGGAGACGGTGCTGCCAGTAAGGACCAACTCGTACGCTCTATTTGCATGAGCTAACTGCCCTAGAATTCTGGACATGGCAGTCAAATGGATGGTGCAACGACAACTGCAAAGGCACATCGGCGTTCGGTGTCATCCTCGAGAACAACTGCTGGTGTTCTGACTTTATACCTGACGATCAGGTCGACATTTCGGATTGCAGCGACTCTTGTCCCGGTTTCCCAGAAGAGAAGTGCGGCAACAAAGACGAGGGTCTCTACATTTATGTCCGTCTCGACAGCAATGTACAACCGTCCGGCACAAAGGGGACCTCTAAGCCCACAAGCTCTAGCGTGAGTCCTAGTTCCAGTGCCAATTCTGTTACTTCTCGATCCTCTGCAGAGGCTCCGCCCTCATCCTCGGTGATGACTGTCAGTACAATCCTTTTCCTTGCTCTCGCAAGTATCGGTTCTACTGCGAAGTCACCCTTCTTTCCAACGTCTCTGTCTTGTCTGTCCCTAGCAGTCTGTTTTACGTCTTTGCTTTTAACCCTTTTTCATTATTTTTCGCATTTTGGTCCCTTTCTTCAATGTGGCACTTCACCGTGTTTCTCTGTCCCTTGCCTGTACTTTGTTTGACTTTCAAGTAGCCCTCTTCGGCTCCGCCAAGTCCCATTCCTTCCTCCAGTGCTGCCCTCCCCGATCCAGAGACCATTGTTCAGACGGTCACTGCGTCGGCGTCGGTGGTCACTGTGACTCCTGTAATTCATCCCTTTTCCTTCGAGGCCATCTATTTTTCTTAACTCTTTTGCCCAAGGTAACTAACATTCGATTCCAGAACCAACCTTCTGCCGTGTCTACAACCCTCACAACGACTGCGGGCCCGACGAGTAGCAGTGACACCTCCTCAGTTACGAATATCCAACTTATCACCTTGAGCGGTGTTGTTATTACGCAGACCGTGGTGACAACTCCGACGTCTGTCCCAACTCAAACCAACCAAGGTCAATCGAAGAAGAGCACCAACGTTGGCGCTATTGTTGGAGGAGTTATCGGCGGTCTTGCATTACTGGGTGCAATCGTCGGTGCTCTTATCTTCTTCTTCTTTAGACGCCGACGGCAACAAGAGGATGAAGACGAGTCTGGCGTTCGGCGTAACACAAGCACCATGAGCAAATCTGGTCTAATTGGAGGAGGAGAAAAGGCGCCTCGATACCCCCCAAGGATTGCGACAAATTTCAACAGCAGGAACAGCCGGGCTCTAGATAACGAATCTATCAGTCCGGTTTCCGGATCTGATAGACGGAGTAGTCGGCTTGTTTTTGATCAACGATTGAATCCGTCTGCGATCATGGTTCTTGACAATGCTAGTCGAGGAAGTTTCGCCAGCTTGGACGATAGCCACGATTACGGACGTACACTGAACGTATGTATATCCAGCTCGTACTATATCATCAAGCCAATTCTAACTATCTGTCTAGGTCCGTAATCCTGATCCAGATACTCGTTGAACGATGGTCACCATCGCGCTTCGGGATTCGGATCATGATGTTCGGTTTTAACCAACCCTACAGTGGCAGTTGGATTGCTGCGTTACGACTTGACGAATACAAAATCTTTTTCCCTTCGGTCATTGGCAACCACTCTTTTGAACATACATTAGCATCGGAGTACTGGCGTTCTGGTTTGAGAGTAGTTTGACTTTGGTCTCTACATCAACTCCAGAAGTAGATCTTTGGGATTTCTGCAGCATTTTCTCCGGCGGCTTCTCTTCGAAACTTCACTATTACACCAACATGGTTCTTATTGTACATTCTTCAACCCTTGCTTTTGTAATGCTGTCACGTACATAGGGAGGGAGGAAGGACAGGATAGGGAGTTGCAGGGCCTCTCCGGAGACTCCAGCGGATGGTATTCGACCCGTCCCCCCCCATTATCAGATGGCTCGACTCAACTCAGCGGAATTGGAAATCAGCCTTTGACACAGGAAGGCAACTACCGAGTCTCATTCCACACGATCGAGCACTAGGCCTATATATAATTTCCAAAATGGACAATACAAAAGTTCATTCATCCGCACGTTAAAGTACTTTGCGAATGTGACAGCCTGAAAGTGGCTTCAATGTCTATATAACTTCCGGTGTCGTGTGACTTGTTACATTAAAACAAATAAAACAAATGTTTGCGCCCGTCAGATATGCTGCGCACGGAGCGCAGTCTTGGCCACGTTGGTGCCCCTCGAATCCCGACTTCAAGACCCATCCTCGATACCGCTGTCCTGAACTACCCCCAAGCCCACCTTCAACATACGTTTTCTCGGGGTTGCGTAAACCCCCTTACAATCATCCACAATGAGCAAAATGTGGGAGGTGGATCCGGAGACGCGGAGTAAGGTGCGCATATCTATTTCCTGCACCTTCAGCACGGGGAAGGCAATTCGTCCGGGCGTGAGGAAGGAAGGAGAGGCCCTCTGGGACGCATTCGACGCAGACAGATGCTAACTAGAACTACAAACAGCTGCTCGAGATCCAGAAGACGAACAATAACAACAAGTGCGTCGACTGCAATGCGCCGAGCCCGCAATGGGTATGTACCTCCTCCGCCAATCCCCAGATCCATGACCATAACTGATGCTGCCTGCAACAGGCCTCCCCAAAGCTCGGCATTTTCATGTGCCTTTCTTGCTCCGGCGTCCACCGCGGTCTCGGTGTACACATCTCCTTCATCCGGTCAATCACTATGGACGCGTTCAAAGGCAGCGAACTCGCGCGCATGGCGGCTGGTGGCAACAAGGTGTTTCAAGATTTCTTCAACGAACACGCGTCAAATACCAAGGATTCACGAACATTTGAGGCGAGTTCGATCCAGGACCGCTATGATTCAGAAGCGGGCGACGAGTGGAAAGAGCGGCTGAGCTGCAAGGTCGAGAGCAGGGAGTTCGACAAGAGCAATCTTCCAAAGCGGGTGGCGAAGAAGGATACAGGCGCGGGTATTAATGCGCCCGTGCCGTTGAGCGGGAGAGCGAGTGCGGCTGGCAGTAGAAGTCAAACTCCCCTCGGCAAAACGAGGAGCAACGAGGCGGGATCTGGATTCCCGCGCTCGGGGTCTCCAGCTCTTGGAACCGCCTCGTTAGGCAAGAAGGCACAGAACGAACAATACTTTGCGCGGATGGGAGCCGAAAACGCGAACCGGAGGGATGATGTGGCGCCGAATCAGGGTGGGAAATTCGGGGGCTTTGGCAGTGAGCCGGATCACTGGAAAAAGGACGATGAGCCTGGGGCGCCGCCTGCGCTGGATGACTTCCAAAAGGATCCTGTGGCGGCGCTGACGAAGAGTTTTGGGTGGTTGGGCGCGAGTGTGAGTAAGGTGGGCAAGACGGGGTATGAGGGGTGGGTCAAGCCGGGGATGCAAAAGGTATGCACTCTTTCAGATCGATAGTCCATGTGCTTCTTACTAATATTCTACGCAGCTCGCCGAAGCCGACCTCGCCGCCCAAGCCCGCAACACAGCCGCCTCGTTAGGCCAGGGCATTCAATCCGGAGCCACGGCCGCCGGAACCACCCTCACTCGGTTCGTAGAAGGTGACGACCATCCACCGACCAAGCGCAGCGCCGAGCCTGAGAAGAAAGACTTCTGGGATTCATTCGGCGCACCGCCTGCGGGCCCGAGCAAAGACAAGCAAGACTTCTGGGACGAGTTCTCGAGTGCGGGAGAGGCGAGAACGCAGACCGCCCCGTTGATGGGAGCCACTAAAAAGCCAAGTGGGATTGGTACGAGCGCGATGAAGAGGGGAGGGAAGAAGGAGGATGAGAGCTGGGGAGATTGGTAGTACGTTGTGTGATGCGAATTGGATTTAGTTGGTGGCGACCTGGCGGAGTTCCGGAGTCGGTGTGTAGAGCGTTGGAAGGCATTGTATTGATATCAGGTTTGGTGTCCTACTCCTTTTTGACGGCGTAGGTAAGGGTATATTGCTGTGCTTCGAATATGACTTGCTCCGATCACTTGTTCAGTCTCTGGCGAGCTTCGTCGCTGTGTTACTCCTTCCTTCCCACCTCGACCCCTATTACTTCTTGCCTTTACTGCCTACCTTCTCACGCGTGCTTGACGTTTTCTTACCTGCCCGAGTAGACATACACGCCTCTTTCCATTCAATTCAGCGCCATAACTCCCTCATCAGCCAGATCTCACTGTCGCAGCATCCCCGATTGCGAGTTTCTCAGCCGATCGAGGAGCCGCACTTCCCACGCACCCTCAGGACCTTCTCTGTCCTACCTTCGCGCCAACACAGACCTTCTGTTTCGCAGTTTAAGAAGCAGTCCCCTGTCCGGTTTCTCCATCTCTTCTTCACCACACTCCGAGAACATTGACTTCACCCACGGCTTCGGACCTTGCATTGCTTCAAGAGTATGTGAGTTATGTCCTTTACCTCTTGAACTCCCTCCGCTACTTCACGCTCCCGTCTTGTGTCTACTCTTCTGTCATCATCCCCAACTCCCTTCCTGCCTCCATTGCCCTAGGCCGGAGCATGCCAGGCAGGAGAAGTTGCCATCTTGTCCTCTCATCTTATGCATGCATCGCTAACCTGTTGCATCTAGTATCCAGTCATCAGTGTGTTATCTCAGGCGACGCGTTGCGGCATCATGGCGCCCTTCAGCTTAGTGGGTCTTTCTCCCTCCTTCGTGCGTCACTGCGTCCTAACACCTCTAGTTTGTCACTGCCGCCCTCCTGGCCCTCACCGGCGTCGATGCTGCCAAGGACAAAGTCAGAATCTTTCAGTTCACCGATCCCAGCTGCAATGGCCATCCCGTTGGCAAACAGTTCGAGATCAAGAGGGATGAGTGCCGCACGATCGACGCAACCGCCGTCAAGATACAGCGTCCCAAGAAGAACAAGGACCTGAAGTGGCTCGACTTCGTCAACAAAGGACATCAAGAGTGCTTTGTCGTTGTTTATGGCCAACCTGGGTGCCCTGACAACGCCGAGCGTGACGAATTCCGTCGTATTTCCGTTCCGGTCGATTTCGAGAAATGCAGCTCTGATTTCGAAGTTCCTTCCAAGGACCCTTATCACCCTGCACGCTCTGTCAAGTTCCAATGCGCACCACCAGGACGCTACGGCGCGCTGTACAACGTCACGCAAACTCTTTATGTGACCGCTTACACCATGGACGCGTGGAACACTCCTCATGCCTCAGTCTACACAACCACTGTCACCGCGCCGAGGTGGAGCTATCCGCCGCCGGGTCCTTCCCTGGAGCCGCGCGTGGAGCAATCTATCAAACCACACGTCGAAGCCCGCGGAACACACTGGAATAAGAAGGGTGTTTGGCTGAAGCATGCTTGGGCTGGCGGAGAAGAGTGCTTCGAATGCTGGACCAAGAAGGCATCTCTCACCAGTGATTTCGAGTGTGAGGCGGGACCCAAGACGAGCATCGACTGCGGACCGCGTCCAGCTGATGACCCAAAATTCTGGACAACCACTTCACCGACTACTGCAGTTGGAATGGTGACTACGACGCATATCAAGACTGTTGGTACGTACATGATCCCATGTCAGCGTCTGCACACTACTAATATCGTCCAGTCAAGGTGATTGATTCCACTACAACGTCCTATATAACCGCCAATGCATCCACTCCAAACATGCAAGAACGTTCGGAAAAGAAATACGTCAAGTTTGATCACCCCTTCATTGCTGGCGACAAAACTTGCGCCAAAGCCAAATGGCACCATGCGGGCGACTCAAGGAAGCAGCGGATTGAGATCAAGGGCCCGAAAAAATGTCATACGGGCAAAAAGGCGAACCAGGACTGGCCAATCGATATTCGTTACACTTCACAGGCAACGACAGCGGCCTCAACCTCAATTGTGACGGTGACCGAAGCCAATACCATTACTACCTCGGTCGGTGAGGGATTCAACGTGTTCACGGGCCCAGCGGCCTAATATGGGTGAGACGGACTCGAGATGATTGATATCGTGATCATCGTCGCAGTTGTCGCGAGAGCTTCGCCTCGCGTTGGTGTTGTTTCCTTGGGTTGATCATTGTTTACTTGTTTGTTTGCGAGCATTTTGTTCCCTCCTCACTTTCCCCTTTGCCCTTTGCGCTATGTATCGTCCCCTACCCTCCCCGTTTGCTTCTTCAACTTGTAGACCTTGGTTGTAAATAGCGTTATGAATGCATTGATTTGAATTTGCCCTGGCAAGAACTTGTCTTTTCCTGCGACTTGTGTTTGATTTTAACGTCAAGACAATTGCAGAAAACACAATACTTGAATGACTATACAATAATCCTAGCTTGACCAAGATGCTCGTGAAACTTTGCGGTCGTCTGCGCTGATTCGGAGGCGCCAAGGCCCTCAAGCTGCTTGACTCGCGCTCCCAAAAAAACCGACCGCAACGACTCCGACTCGGCCATCCCAATTTTCCAATTGTGTGAACACTTCTTCCACAGGCGATGACACGATAGCCCAAACCATACACCAACAACGATGTCTCTCCTCCTCGACCTCCTCCTCACCAACGCACCATGTCCTTCATCGCGCGCACCGCTTTCCCGCCGCTCCCCTCACTCCCGCGTTCCTACTTCCTCGGGCATCACAAATCCGGGCTTCAAAAGATGAAGCAGCTACTGGGCTCTATCGACCTAGTCATCGAATGCCGCGACTACCGCGTCCCGCTCACTTCGCGCAACCCTTTATTCGAGAAGTCGCTCGAGGGAAAAGAGCGCATGTTGGTCTACACGAAGAGGGATCTGGGCGGACCGGTCAAGGATGCGAAGAATGAGGAGGTTATTAGGAATTGGCATCACCCTATACCCACGGTGTTTGTGAGTAACGAGGGGGTGGAACGGGCCGGGGTGAGGGGTTTGGTGGAGGTGTTGAGGCGGCATGCGATGAGGGAGTGGAAACTTGTGGGACATAGATTGTTGGTTGTGGGCATGCCCAACGTGGGTAAGAGTACGCTGCTCAATGCGCTGAGGGCGCAGGGGATTGGCAAGGGCAAGGTTGCGAAGACTGGAGCTCAGCCCGGGGTGACGAGGAAGGTGGGGTCTGGGGTTAAGATCATCCCCAGTGAGGATGATGTTGAAGATGCGGGGGAGAAGAGTCGGTATAGAGGCGTAGGGGGTGGAGTTTATCTACTGGACACGCCCGGCGTCTTCATACCGTACGTGCCGGACGCGGAGGCGATGATGAAGTTGGCGCTTTGCGGCAGCGTCAAGGACACCATCATCGCGCCCGTCATGCTGGCCGACTACCTCCTCTACCGCATCAACCTCGTCGATCCAACCCTATACTCCGACTACTCGCCCCCTACCAACGACATCGTTGCACTCCTGGAATCCATCGCGAAGAGGACGGGCAGGATGGGCAAGGGTGGCAAGGCGGACACGGAGGCTACGGCGCTATGGATGATTCAGAAGTGGAGGACGGGGCATTTGGGAAGGTTTCTGCTCGATGAGGTCAGTGAGGGGGCCGCGGTAGAGAGGGCCGCGATGGTGGAGGAGCAGGGGCCGAGTTTCAATCAGGCGAGGAAGATGGAGAAGGATAGGAGGAGGGAGAGGGGCCGGGTGAGGGGTGGCGTGGTCTGAGGGGTCAAAAGTGGCATTTTGTGTTTTGTGTGGATAGATTCCTGGTTCAGTACTAGGCCCCAGAATCAGGGCGTCCATATCGAACTTGACTCCTATGTGGTGTGGTATGGTTCGTATGTCGGACTGACTAGATGTGATTCTGTTTCGAGCTCCCGCTCTCAAAACTTCAAATCGTTCTCCTCTCATCTCCTCTCATCTCATCTACTCAATATGACCACTACAGAACCCCGTCGACTCTTCTGAAGCCTCAACCTCACCCCATCCCAATTAATCGCATCTAAGAAGAGTTTGGATAATCTGTACGACACAAATAGTGTGCAACCCGCATTTTCATCATCTATTTTCCCGCCTTCAATTCCAGTCCCCACATCCGCGCCAATGGCTCCTCCTCATCGTCGACAACATCATATTGATTGCATGAACTTGCCGCTCCTCGTTATGCAGCCCCCTCCTCGCTCCTCAAATCCTTGGCCACCTGCCCCCGCAGCCTCTTTCTAGAAACGGCTACGCTGTTGTTGTTGTAGGACTGCTGTTGTTGGAGTCGCTGTGCAGGGAGGTGCTTAGGCGGAGAGTGAGAGCCATGTCTTAGCCTTGGAGTGTTGAGGAGGGGGGAAGATGTAGATTAGGCGGTAGGTGGAAGGAGAGTTTAGTGTAGGGGTTGTATAGACGAGGAGGGCAGAATAGGGCCTTCACTGCCTGGCTACGCTGGGCTGGTCATGGAGCCTTGCCGGTGGGTTCTGCTAGTGTAGGGTGTGCCTAGATGGCGATGCCAGGATAGTCTATGCAATAAGAAAGTCGGTAGCCATGAGAGGCTCAAGAAATGAGATGGACTAGTAGTGGTTACTAAAAGTCAAATTTGAAGCAGAAATTTATATCTATGTTCCGAATCCCCCTTATAGGCCCGGCATTGTTAAACTCGGAAGCTGTTCATGGCTTGAAAGAAGTTCCTGGAAAGTTTATATGGATTCTAAAAAGGGGTTTAGATACTTCAGTCCGCATGGACTATATAGCATTATCTTCAGACACTGTGCGGCATGATAGGGCAGATATTGAAACACGTATTGAAGCGGGGGTTGAGATGGTACGAAATTATGGCGGATTCATTATCGAATCATGACAATACATGATAGAGAAGACCGCCCACTAAGGCCTTGAATCATTGGAACAACAGCTTCTAGATTTAGCAGATTAGCCAACTTTCTGCTCCGAGTATAAGTTCGGGAGAATTGTGGAGATAAACCACTTTTCGATATTCGTATGCGGCCATCGATTAGAAACGTTCTCTCCATTGCGTAAATGTCCCCTAAACCATACAACACGCACAGCGAGCACTACCATCCCCATCAGATGCGCAAGCTCCAAAAGTCCAGTACTTTCAAATCCCCAGATGAGTGCGCCGAGAATAACAAAGATAATGAGAAACCTCAACACGGAGAAGATCAACACGTTGTCCAAGGGTGGATCATTCGTGGTATATTGATCGATACACGGTACAATTTAAGAGGAGCTCGGAAGGGCATCTACCATGAGGGGACCTGGCGACGCGGAAGAGGCAGAGTTGATAAAAGGGTCAGAGTAACGGCCTGCTCATCTGGAGACGTATCGAGGGCTGTAATAGTCGTGTACGAATTTTTGGCTCGGTAGGTTGTATCTGCACGTCCACGCTCAAGATTGATATCCCTTTGGCGCCGTGACGATAATAGATGGGACCCCCAAAATTTGCTCTAGGTGAGCTTGTCGGTCTTGCGAAATTGCTCGGCTGTGTTTTTCTATCTCCTCAGCTTCACTGAAGCCTGATTTTAGAGTTGATCGACACGTCAGTTGGACGTATTGATTTGAGCGTAAAGTAAGAAGTCTAAAAAGCTCTTCTTTTTGTTGTTTTCCATTTCGTTGTCCATCTAGAATGAGGCGTTCACGTGTCCTTGTCGTCTAGACAGGATGTTGGCAGCTGTCAATCGTGTACCAAGGTTGATACATCAGGCTTATTGGTCCGGAGAAGTTGGTGTACGTCTGCCCTAGTTAGACCCTAAGCATATGCCACATGTTATTCTCTTAATAGCCCCACGATCCAAATCGTAAGAATCTAGGTCGCATTCAGAAACAGAGAAATCAGCACACCCGGGTATAGATAGACGTCGTCAGATTGGACAAGAGATTCATGTGGGATGTGGAAAGAGGCTTCTGGGAGGACAAACGAGATAATCCAGATGATGGGTGATCTAATTTTACAATGTGATTCGTCTTGTTGTAAGGCAAGGGTTTTGGGCATAGATTTTTCGGTCCATTTAGTCAAGTGACAACAAATGAAGCTTTATTTAACTAATAAACGAAGTTCACATGTGCTATGATTAGTACTGTATTATCTATCATGTCCATAATCGTGACGGTTCCCTTCACAAGCACTAATTGTGTCCAAATCAGATCCATATATGATGCCCCAAAGTCTACTTCACGTGCGGCCTGCGCAGTGGATGTGCCTCAGTATTACTGCGCTCAGTTAGCATCAATCTACCAAACCACACAAATCACAATCGACTTACAAAACGAACTCATCTAAGCTGACCAACTCCGGGTCGGCAAAAATCAAATAAAAATACTTCAGTGTCTCCGCCATCCAAAAACTTTCACAGGAATCTAGCTTCTCAGTTGCCTGACTGTCGGGACACGTCACATCTGCAATGGCCGAGTTGGCGAATTCGGTTGCTGTGGCGTTCTGGATAGCGGTGAACATGCGCCAAGCCGAATCTTGGAGTGTGCGGTCGCCGGTTATGCGGTAGAGAATGAAGATAGATTCGATGGCTTCTGGTCTAGAAAGTTGTTAGATTAGGAGGGCAAGGAAAAGGGAGAGTGACAATAGATAGCACGAACCTTAACAGAAACCTCCTGTCCCTAATCTTCGTATAACCAGGCGGTAAATGATCCTCTTTTATGATATCCGTCGCATCGTCCGTTTCTCCATTCCCACTCACAGTCAAAACAGCTTTATGCCATCTCTCTGTACTCCAGATGCAATCCTCCGGGTCCGAGCAGGGAATCAGGTTGAAAGTTTCCGGCATGATGCCCGTGGGCATAGAGTCGTAGGCCCATATGCAACCGTCTACAAGTTTCCGTGCGACGTCGAGCTCATCTGTGCGGTTGAAGATCTTGGCGCCGATGGCTACCATGCCGCCTGCAAAACAAGCGAGGTGCTGACCCTCAGGCTGAAGCCCCCAAATATTGGTTGTACCAGAGACGAGAACGTCCTGGTTCTCGGGATGTAGGGGACGAAAGAACAAATGCACCTTGGCTGCTTCAATAGCCCGCTCGTAGAGGTTTTGATATTGATCAACGAGTCCGCCGAGAAGCATGTGCTGCTTTGGAAAGTATTCGTAGAGAGAGTCTGACATGCCGCCGAACGTGAAGGTTTTATCAGAACCAAAATCTTCGTCCAGTGCATTCAGAAAGACAGGGAAAAGACCGGGGATTCTGGTGTCGTTTTGGTGCTTCTCGAACTGATCCGTGACACGCTGTACCGCATCGAAATATTTAGGGTTGCCAGTCAGCTGAGACAGCCGAGTGAACTCAAGGCTTAATGAGCCGATTTCGGCGCTCATAGTTGAGGACAATGCCTCTTGAGCACCGTTCATAGCACCACTGAAGATATTTAGCGAAGATGGTAGAAATGAGGAAGAAACACACCTCGACCAATCCCAATGTGTGATCGGTAGGCGATTTGGTGTATCGAATGCGCCATATAGCATATCCCCGAGCTCCACGGCTTTGTCAAGTAAAATATGATGTTTGGTCTTGCTCAGGTCATGTGCGCTCAATAGCCCTCCCAGATATCTGATCGTCGTCTCAAAAACATTCAATGTCGCATCTGCACTGGTGGTGAAATCAATCTTGTGCACCGCCTTGACAGCCAAATTAAACTCCTTCTCCAAACCCATAATAGCAAGTGTATCCAATGTATCTACCAACGTAGCGCCGCGTCCTCCATATCCATTCTTATAGCCACCAGATACTGGAGTGATTTCGTCCTGCAACCAGGCGTGTTTTTTATATCCTTCCCATGAATGGAGAAACGTCTCTTTCACGGCGGCTAGTCTTTGTTCCCGTTGCGCCTTGTTGTGTTCTGTCTCTGCTCCAAACTCGTGCTGGATCTTCGGTATGGGAGTGGGGACTCCGGTGGGGAGTGATATCATGGACGTGACTGGATATCGAACAGGAACGTTCTTCCATTTTACTGGACGATTGACCTGTAATGACGCGATGTAGGTAGGAGGAGGGAATTCGTCCCGTAGGGTAAGCTGGCGGAAAGCGAGGACTAGGAGAGTTGCCGATACACAGAGCACGGCGAAACGGCGGACGAGGAAGCCCATAATGATGGAATAGAGGCGCTTAGCATAGATTTATCATTGGAATGTACAAATACAGAGTCCAGAGAGACTGGAGAGCGTGACGGAGCGAGCGCAAGTAAAGGAGGCGTAGTTCTGACGGGAATAATCGATGCTAAGATTCTGAGAGCGCTGGGCAGGTGCTTGGACACAATAAACTAGGGCTAGAACGTAAAGAGAGACAGACAGAAGCAACAACAAGATATGAATACGAGACGTGGAGACGCCGAGGACGCAACAGACAGATTGGCCTAGGGAAGACACGAAAGACTCCCGTAACTTGCATAATCGATAACAAAATGCGCGGACCCTTGGCGTGCGTGACTAGCGTCTGGACCCTGGCGGCGATCCTCGACTTTCGCCATTGACACTGCCGTTCACCTGTCGTTCACCATTCACCTCGATCTCAAGTGATGGGATGGCGGTTCTGTGTCACTTTGCGACAGGCGCGCCTATGTGACTACTTCTCTCCGACATCACGGTCCACTTCTTCCTCGACTGACCTGTGCGACTAACTGCAGGCACCCGCGCCTTTCAGAGCTCTATTGCAGCTTCGTACCTTCAAGATGAGGTACAGTGGGTAAGACAGTCCCACCAACTACACCCCCACAGCTCTCGTACATCGTTAACAACCCTTGACAGTCTCTACTTCGTCCCCATCCACGGCGCCACGCAAGACGCGTCGGCCAACATCCTCGCCGCCATCATCAACGGCATTGAATCGCAGTTCGAGTTCGCAACCCGCCAGAGTCCATGGACTCTCTTCCACCGGCTGCTCCGCTCCGTACCGGCTCCTAATGCGCCCGTGCAACCGCAAACCTACCAACACTTACTCCACGTCTCCTATCTCGGGAATGCGAAAACATACTGCTACATACACCCCTTCACGCCACCCTCACAAACCCCAGCCGTCAAACTCGAATCCTCCCTCCAAGCCTCATCAATTAAACCCGAGCCCACTTCACAGGCCGGCACACCGCAACCCTCGCAGTCTTCGCACACTACGCCTACAACCCCCTCCTCCTACGGAACCATCATCTCGATCCCGGCATACCAAGCCGAGTCGCATCTTGGCTATCTCGTACACCAGCTCTCGCCGCTCTGGGCCCTCCGCCATGCCTTGACCATCCCTCAGGGTATCACCTACATGGCGGGCCAGTACATCTTCAGCATTGGCGAGATTCGTATGGCGCGCTCCGGCCCATCGTCATCGTCAAATCTCGTGTCACCTGGCGTTGTCGTCTGTATCACCACGGTGGCTGGCGCCAAGACCGGAGACGAAGACGATATCGCACGTGCGGATTCGGGCTATGCTTCTTTAGATAGTAGTGCTGAAGACGAAGATTCCATTGACTTCGAAGAGGTGCAGGCTGAGATCAGGGCCGCGTGGACTGCGATAAAGACGGGGATTGATTTCGGCAAGGCGGACGTGCGGGAGGTGATGATGAGGAAGGATGCGACCAAGGAAGAGGCTGAGAAGGAGGCTGTCGTGCGGATGTGGTGTGAGATTTTGAGGTTGAGGGGTTGAGCTGGGATCATGAAAGCGAAAGAGGCAAAGCTATTTGATATTGTCTAAGGGAGAAGATACGGGCTAAAAATCATGACTGAAGTATATGAAGAGACTATAGTACTATTTTGGAACGTGCCAAGTTCACCTTTCTAATTAATCGAAAGATTTTAACTGGAACACTATCACACAGATGTGTGACAACCATGGAATGGATACAAGCTACGAGGATGATGTTAGCCGAACAAATACAATACTATTACACGTCCACGTCAATCACGGAGTAACAAATAGACAAAAATGTATAAGGAGCAAGCTGAATTTTCTCCCGACACTACACCCCACCCCACCCCTTTCATGCCTCCGTCCATCCACCCATCACATATCCATTTAATCCATCCCTATCCCTACAGGTATCTAGAACTACATCGGCACACTCTCTTCACCAGACAATGGCAATGACAAGCACTGCACTAAGTAAAACAAAAGGGAAAGAAGGAAAAGAAGGAAAAACATTTCAAACTAGTAAAACACATCAAAGGTTGTTGGTAGGGTAGTTATTAAAGAGTGTAGTTCGCAATAATCCAAGATTAAAAGCAATACATCTGCGCACACACCAGGATCAGAAACAAAACAGAAGAGAGGGTTCCAAATTCGAATTCAAACAAACCCGCGCCGAGATCCTATCACCGAGAATGCAGGGATATAACGAAATAGGAAATACGGGATTGTAACCAACAACTAAATTGGCTAAGTGGGCAAATATCGCACAGTGAAGTGGAGAATGAACTTGAAACACGTGAGGATGGTTCTGGTTTACTGAGCGCCGACTTCTTCTTCGGCCCATCCAGGCAGGCCACCGTCACCCTGGATGGCAAGACCATAGCCGCCGTTTCCACTACCGAATCCGCCGATTCCAGAGCTGAGGCTGCCGAATGAGTTCTGTTGAGGCGCCTGTGATTGTTGCACGCCCTGTGTGAAGGGTCCCTGAGTGAAGACGGGAAGGCTCACGGCACGGGCGTGCTGGGCGCGAGCGTTCAGGTTTGAAGGAGCGAGAAGACCGCCGACAGTGGTCGCACCAGATCCGTTCGAGGCACCATTGATCAAGCTGAAGCTGGAAGTGCTGTTGTGAGCGGTGTGCGACTGATGTGGCTGAGGGCTCGGGTTCATGTCAGCGCCATAGAAGGCAGCTTGCTGGGATGCAAATGCTTGCTGTTGTTGTTGATGCTGCTGTTGCTGCTGCTGAACCTGCTGTTGTACCTGCTGGTGCTGTTGTTGGAGGTTCGCTTCGGCATGCTGCTGCTGGTTCTGTTGAGCTTGGAGGTACATCATCAATGGGTTATTGTTGCCGGTGTTGAGAATGCTTGAGGGACTCGGACCTTGACCTCCGGGAAATTGGCCGTTCGCGCTGGCACCACCGGAGCCAGGAGCGCCAGATCCAGTAGGCGAGACAGATGGTCCAGTGTTGCTGCGGTTGGGGTGCAGACCGTTGATAGGTGACGGGGACTGCATACCATCGCTGCCGGACTGGTTGTTTTGATTCTGGTTGCTGTTCATCTGGCGAGGAGGGTTGCCGCACCTGTCCTTGCCAAAGTTGACCTTGAATCGTTTGTACTCCTCGCGTCCTCGCACGGCCTCGATCGCTTTGATAGCATTAGCAATGTTAGTGAAGTTGACGAATGCACAACTCTTCTCACGAAGAGTGTTCACTAACTCAATTTCTCCATACTCGGAGAAGTCTTGCCTTAGGCGTTCCTCGGTCCAGGACTCGTCTAGGTTACCAACATAAACATTTCGAGAGGCACCACCGCTGACAGCAAGAGCGATGGCAGGGGGGAGAGCACCTGAATGCTTTCCCCATCCAATCTTGAGACGACGGTTGTGAATCATCAGTCCCTGGAGATTGCTAAGAGCATAGAACGACGCAGCCGAAGTTGGGTCGATGAACGTCACAAAGCAGATGTGCTTATCAGGGATGTAACGAATGTGATGAAGGAGACCACCACGAACCACGTTGCAAATCTCTTCAATGGTCGTTTCAGGGTGAATGTTTCCAAGGTATACGGTCCGATTGCCTAAGTTGTTTACTCCTCCCGCCGACGTTGCGACAGCGGCAGCAGCAACTGACTGCTGTGCAAGGGCGTTTGAGATCAGATCTCGATCAGCTGTGTTCAGCACATGTGCATATCCTGGTGAAATACCAAGATACTGAGCTGCGTTCTGCTGTTGGGTCTTCGAAACGTAAGCACATCGGTCCTTCCCATAGTACACACGGCGCGGGGCCTGCCATTTGGGCTCTTGCGGAAGCTGGGCAACAGCCTTGATGGCGTTTCCAATGGACAAGAAGTGGACGAAACCGATCGCCTTCTCTCGCACAATCTTGACAGTGTCAATGGGACCAAACTTGCTCAAATCCTCGCGAAGTTCATCCTCAGTGACGTCTTCTGACAGGTTGCCAAGATAGACATTTCGGGAGGCCCCTGACTGTTGCACCGCCAGTGCAACCGAGGTAGGCACCTGTGACGGCTTTCCCCATCCGATTTTGATATCCTGGCCTCGAATCGACAACTTTTTCAAGATTGCGTCAGAGTGGAAATGGGTGGCGGAGCTGCTATCCAAAAAGGAAATGAAGGCACAGTTCTTGTCTGGCAGCAGCCTGACAGACTCAATTTGTCCACTTCGCACGTGGCCGAGAATTTCTTCGGCAGACGTCTCAGGGGGAATGTTGCCCAAGTATACAGTCCTGCTGGTTCCAGAGACCAATCCAGGAGCAATAGGCATGGACGCGCCGAGTCCACCTAGACCCTGAGCACCATAACCAGGGTATCCTCCGGTTGGTGACTGCGGTCCACCAAAGAAGCTGGCATTCATGCTGGTGGGCGAGATCATATTGTGGTAGAGCTGCGGCGAAAGAGGTTGCTGCATCTGCGGGCTACCGATCTGATTCACTTGGTTTTGATGCTGTTGCTGCTGCGAGTGGTTCTGTCCGGCGAAACTTGCGTACTGTTGGAACTGCGGCGAAGCAAATGCCGAGGGAGAGCCCGGCTGGAACGGGCTACCCAGAAGCAGCTGCGATGGGAGCAAAGGAGTGAAGTTCATGTCAAAGCCAGTGCCAGGGGTCTGTAGGTCTGCACCGTTCTGATTACCTGGTGCTAGCCTGCCGGTGTTGATGCTTGGAATGTTGGACCTTTCAGGGTGCCTGTCGGCATAGCCTCCCTGATTGGTATGGAATGCGCCGTGGGAAAATCCAGTGTGTGCACCATTCATTTGTGCACCATTCATCTGCTTCTGAAAGCTGGCTGGGAGACGAGGGCCGCTGGGAGCGGCAGAGGTACTATCGTGGTGCTGCATCACGAGGAGATGCGGGGGCAGGACAAAGCTGTCCCGCGCGCTTTGAGATAGTACAGCCGTGGCGAAGACGAATTATTGCGTCCGGGACTTGAAGGACCGGACGGCGAAATATGTAGGTAGAAGGTACAGATTTAGTGGTTGCAATGTGGTTGCGGTGGATGGGAAGCGAAGGGTATGTTATTAAATCTCGTAGAGATGAATCTGGCCGCTGTTAGCACCGATCCTCAGCAACACGCTGTCGGGGCATTCTGTATGGGCAAAACGTACGTTCAAGGACTCAATGGCAGCCGGGGCACTTAATACAGGGTGAACAAGACCGAATCGAAGACCAAAAAGGGACCCACTGGCGGTTGGGTGTGAATAGGAGGACAACACAAGAGCCACGGGGGCGGCACCGGTCTGCGTTGGAGGAGGACAGATACAGCACTGTCTGGGGAGACGAGTATCGGCAGCGGGCTCCTGGAGACGGTCGCAGAAGGGGCGAGATTACAGGTTGGGGAGTGGGAGCGGAGTCGATTCCGGCCTCGGGGCTGCTTTGAAGATGCGGACGGTTGAAAGAGCGAACAATAATAATGAACGAAGCAAAGAGGCGAGCTTTGCCGACGACCTCGCAGCAAAGAGAAAGAGAGATAATGAGCGGACGGGGGTCGAAGAAGAGGGAGCACGAACTGGACAGTCGCGGGAGAAGGATGGAGAAGAAGAAGTCGTGGGTGAGCATGAGAATGCTACCAGCAAGACAGGAGGCAGGCGCAAATGAGGTGCCCAAAACGCGCTAGCGTGCAAAACGCCAACCCGATTTAAACGCGCGTGCCCGAGTTCATCCAAACACCGCTCTGGCCCTGCAACGAGGCCAAGCACCCCCGATACCACCCCCATTACCCCCATTCCGGCAGACGCCTGTGCGTGCAGCTCCTGATCCACACGCAGCAGAGGCTCGCGGGCGCCGGCCACTGTGCTACTCGGGGTGCGGCTCTCATTGCTGGGGCCAGAGGGAGCTGCTGAGGCATGCCGGGTAATTTGCACGACAGGCGGTTCCTGACTAGCCCTCGCTACGTGCGTGCAGCCAACACCCAGCGCTGCTGTGCCGGCCAGAAGAGGACACGCTTGGCGGACAGGTTCCACATTGAGCGGGCAGCGGCCAGGAAGAAGAAACCTCGCTGTCAGGGGGACCGCCGCAGCAGCGCCTTCGCTAGAGCCGCCGTTTCAAGACGCCTCACATGGAACGTCCGCACGTCCAGGCCTGTAGGCAGTGGGAGGGCAGAAACACGGCGAATGGGGAGAGCAGTGGGGTCAGCTTTGCCGTATTGATGCCTTTTCTCAATTTCGGGATGAGAGCCACACACCGCGCAGCCGCAAAAGCGAGCGAGCGTTGAATATTGATCGGTCTCTTTCGGAAACGCCACGAGTCCACATTCGCGGCACAGATTGCTCGAGATACTGCTCTGAGGTGAATGTGGCTCACCACGCTACGTTCCAGCCCCTTGTAGTGGCAGGTGGCTCGTCCACGGCTGTCTCGCTACCGTCACGTGTCCCCCCGACTTCGTTGATCTCGACAAGACGGCCTGTCTCGCGTCCCATTCAACCACGCGCGGCCAATGTTCCCATGTCGGAGTTGTATCCATCAATCGCACAGTGCGCCATCGTGGCCACGGCCTTGAAGGTGCTGCTTTTTCCCGCATAGTACGTCCAAGGCGACACTATTGATGCGCTCATCAATGCGCACGCTGACTGTTTCGACAGCAAGTCGACTGATTTCGAAGTTCATCGTAACTGGCTGGCACTAACCCACTCCCTGTCCATCAAGGAATGGTACTACGAAGTGAGATGGCTCGAAAGAGCATTCTGTCGTCCGCGGCGCAGTCTAACGTGTGCTGCAGAAAACTTCAGAGTGGACGCTTGACTACCCTCCCTTTTTCGCATACTTCGAATGGCTCCTGTCTCAGGCCGCAGCGTATATAGAACCTGCGCTACTCAATGTCAAATCACTAGAATACGACAGCTGGCAGACTGTGTATTTCCAGCGTGCCACCGTCATCCTCACTGAGCTCGTTCTGGTATATGCCTTGCACATGTAATTCGCCGCCACATTTCTCATACTGGACGTCCGGCTAACCCTTCCAGTTATGTAAAAGGCTCAAGCTCCAAGACTACATCGCACACGGCCGCCCTCTCTGTTTTCCTGTCTCCTGGGCTGTTGATCATTGACCACATCCATTTCCAGTACAATGGCTTCCTGTATGGCATCCTAATTCTCTCACTGGTCCTCGCACGCAATGACTCCACGTTGCTATTGAGCGGCCTCCTTTTCGCGATACTCCTATGCTTCAAGCACATCTATCTGTACTTGGCACCGGCCTACTTTGTATACCTCCTGCGAGCGTACTGCCTGGGACCTCGATCTTCCTTTCCCCACTTCCAGATCAGGTTCTTCAATTGTGTCAAACTGGGCGTCGGCATCGTAGCCGTCTTTGCAAGTGCATTCGGACCCTTCGCACTCTGGGGCCAGCTAGAACAGGTGTTCCGCCGACTGTTTCCATTTTCAAGAGGGTTGTGTCATGCCTACTGGGCGCCAAATGTCTGGGCGATATACTCGTTTACGGATCGAGTATTGATATACTGTATGCCTTCCCTCGATGTGTCTTTCATTCCTCTAATATGAACAGTGGCCCCGCGCTTAGGGCTGAAGGTCGATCAAGATGCAGTTAATAGCGTCACCCGTGGTTTGGTGGGAGACACATCTTTCGCCGTGCTTCCAGATGTTGTCCCATTGGCCTGCTTTCTCCTGACGTTGGGATTCCAGATCGTGAGTCAGTATACTTGCATATCTGTCCATAGCTGACATCATCAAGCCGTTCCTTATTCGGCTTCTTTTCAAGCCTACTTGGGAAACCTTCATCGGAGCCGTCACCCTCTGCGGTTATGCATCTTTCCTCTTTGGATGGCATGTTCATGAGAAGGCGATTCTGATTGTTCTTATACCATTCAGCTTGATTGCACTCAAAGACCGCCGGTACTTTGGCGCTTTTCGACCCCTGGCTGTGGCCGGACATGTGTCGCTTTTCCCCTTGCTATTCACAGCCGCCGAATTCCCCGTGAAGACAGTGTACACTATATTTTGGCTTGGACTTTTTCTTCTAGCTTTCGATCGACTTGTTCCAGCGTGAGTTGCTCAGTCTTAAGATTTTTTTTCTTGAAAAATAAGCTAACGCAAATCGTAGCTCTCCGCACCCTCGAGTCTTTCTACTTGATCGGTTTTCCTTTGTGTATATCGCCGTTTCGATACCCTTGATTGCGTACTGCTCTTTGGTGCACAGCATCATCTTTGGAGACAAGTATGAATTCCTGCCGTTGATGTTCACGAGCTCATATTCAGCCATCGGAGTTGTCGGTAGCTGGCTTGGTTTTTCGGTCGTGTACTTAGACTCGTAGAGGGAATCCCCATGACCATCTTTTAATTAGCTTGTTCATCTGTTGTAGCGTAAAATCCCTGAAACAAAATCTTCCTAGGGCCGGATTATCCAACATTCACGACTTCCACTGCGAAAGGACATGCACATAGATTAATATCAAAAGAACCACACGTCAAGGAGATGCACCCTGCAGCTACAATAACCTTACATGCTACTTTATCGCTTTTTGGAATCGGAAAAGTCCCTGGATTAACTCATATTAATGACATGGGGATATGCGTGGGCCGCTAGGAATGTGTGTGTCAAGAACTTCGTTCACATACCTTTTGAAGTCTACCCTTGATTTCAACAGAATATTTCAACGAACTTCAAGATATAATTTTGCCGTCGATTATGCCTCATTTTGCTGATCTAGCTCTTCTCGATCTTGTAGGCTGACTGCGGCACTGTCCCACTGGACATTTTACCATAGCGAACACCTTTATAGATCTGGCGCAACGACCCTCCTAGCAGGTACTATAGAGTTAAGTTGGACCAAGTTGATTCACCTGGCTGAAGCCCATTAGCCGTCCAAAGCGTTCGCTAGGAGGTGACAATGAGTACCGACCGTCCGTCTTGCTCCTCGTGGTGAATTGTAGCGGTGCCTCGTAGACGACAGGCCTCCAACTCCATTACCTACATCGATCCATTGACTAATATTCGGAGCTGTATCATGCATACGGCCTGCACTGCTTACCCAGAAAGTGAGTTTGGGTTGTCGACTAGACATGACTATGACATCGGCTGATATAAAACCCCCTGTTTGCTTTGATATTGCAGAATAGCTTTTGATATCTAGATTCTGAATTCCTAGCGTTTTGTTTTGTAGATGTCACCGACTGTGGCGAGAAAAGGCTGAAAGTGGTGCTGCGTTTGGCCCCAGGAGCTGGTGGGTCGAGCTCACGGCCTGCTCGGGGGTGCTTCTCAGGCAGGGAGCCCTCACACACCCCGTGGTCGTTTGTGCACCATTCTAGAATTAGATATAATTTTTCTGTCGTCCGAATTGCTCCTCAGGCCGATGCTCCTCATTTCTGGCTTTCAAAAGAGTCCAAATACGTTGGGGTCCGAGATGCAGTGCTGCTCTTGAGAGGAGCAAAAGTTTGGGGTTGTTCGGTAGCTTGCTCTGGTAGGTCTTGGCATACCGCTGGGCGGCACTACTCTTTGAGTGCCTACTACTCCCACGTCGCCTTCTCTCTCACACTCTTCTCCTTCGACCCACCTCGCTCACCCCCGACCGCCGCCACGCCCACAAATCCATCCGCAATTCGAGCAATTACGCGAAACGACATCTTGACGCGTCTCGGAACCATATACGGAGCCGCAACCGCGTGCGACAACTTTTTCCAGTAACGCCTCTGGTGCGCGGTCGAGCTGTTTCTGCCTAGACTGCTCCCCAGGGAGGCTATTGCTTCTAATCGCAGCAGGAAATCTCCCAAACCACCCCACTATCACACCGAGACCCGACCGCGACACCTCAGACAGTTGCGACGCGAGCGCCAGACCCCGAGGATCTCCACATGAGCTTGGGCTTCGGGCAACATGGTAGGGAACGCGTCCTGGATATCTCTGTGGCATATATGACTGACAATTACAGGTCCACTATAAGCGGAAACCCGTCAAACTCGAACCCCTTCCTCCCTTTCTCGATGACAACACCGAGGTACGCCGCTGGTCCCCCATACATTACAAGGTATTTGCTAAGCTTCTCAAATAGATTTGGGTAATAGAGGCCACCGATGAGATCTTCCTCGACTATGAGAAATATCTCTCAAGGTACGATAATGTGATACATTGCCAAATCAGCAGAAGCTAACGTGTGAATAGACGCGATTTTTATCTACAGGTAAGCCTGTCCAATCGCTACCGAAGGACTCGCAATCTCTAACACGACTTTAGAAGAACTTCACGTGCGAAGCAACCGGACACCAAGGCTACACATTCTTCGAGGCAATGGAGAGCGAGGTATGTTCTATGCCAGGCGTTGGCAGAAACGACCAGAGTTGTAACACTAGTACAGACCGAAGCTTCTAGAGAGATCAACAGTATATTTCCCGAGGGTCTGCGTTCGCGCGTGCTTGAATTTGTACAATTTGAGAATACTGCACGAATGGATGATCTGGGTAAGTTCTCCTCCTCCATTGTCTTGTTCCTTTAGCTAATACATATGTGCTATCTAGTGAATCAAGTCTTCGAGGTATACCATTCTTCCCAATTAAATATAGCGTATACTAACTCTTCTAGCACTTCAAAGATCATTTCAATGTTGGTGACCGGGTATCTGTTGAGCATGACAATGCCCGCCGCTTCGGCACCATCTTGCAGATGCAGGACACTTCTAATCTTCACAATGTCTTTTTAGGTGGCGATGTCCCAGAAGAGCCATACCGCTCCTTTACTTATCACATCACTCTAGAGGATACTGGCGAACAAATAACACGATACAAGACTTCGGAGCTTGCCCGCGATCGTAGGGTATATTCAAAGATCGTCCTAAAGCATTTCTTACGGAGCGCAGTGTCAAGAGAACCATGGAATGGCGCACCCTGGATAGTCAAAGAGCACCTTGCAAAGCGCTACAACATCAACACCAAGGTTCCAGAGGCCAAAACTCGAGATGCCATTATAGCCGCTAAAAAGGAGAAAGCAGCGAACGCCGCGAATGCAAATAACGCAAACTATCTGGCAAATCCTCCGGGCATGCCTCATGGACAAAACGGCATAGCGTCAGCTCCTAATGGTCCAAACATGCAGGCAGCACCACAGTCGGGACAAGGACAAGCTACCTTTGTCAACTTCGCAGCAAACCATCAACCCCCATTCCGTCCCGACCTGGGACGACCGATGGTGCAACCACCAATGAATGGACCACCTAGACCGTACCAAAACTTTCCCCCAGCAATTCCTAATACTTTCCCGCAAATGCCGCCACCAGCTCAAATTCCACGAAACCTTCCACCACATCTTGCTCAGCTCGCCCATCAAGGGCCACCGTCAGGACCGGGCCTACCAATAAGTTTACCTTTCCAGAATAATTTCATGCAGTATCAGGCACTTGCGCCGACCAATGCTCCGCAGCAACATCAGGCTCCACCGGTCAGACAGTTTGAACACGTCAAGTATCCTATCGAGGACTTGAGGATCAAGCAACCACGTCTCAGCACTGTTCGACCACCACTGAAGTTCTTTTCTGACGATGTCCCTGACGGTGTCGATGCTCCTGAAGAAAACAAAAAGACAGGAATTCTCATGAAGAGCGTTGGCCCTCTTCTATGTGCTTGGGAGACGCTAAACGTCCATGACACCATCTATTCGCTTGATTCCTTCACCCTCGATGACTTCGTTGGTGCGCTGCGTTTCTCGTCAGAGGACACGAGCTGTGAGCTTCTGGTTGAAGTGCATTGTTCTATACTGAAGCAGATTGTCAATGACTCGGGCAAACTACAAGTTGCTTTGCCAAAGATCGAGCAGTCCGATGATTCTGAGAGCGGGGAGTCTTTGAAGTCGACTACTCCTGAGCTCGAACCCGAACCACCAGTCAGGACTACACGCAGCAGCTTGAGAAAATCTGAAGCCAACGCTATCGTCGTAAAACCGCGAACACCCACTCCGGAACCTCCTAGGCAAATTCACAGAGCCTCCGAATTCTTAGCAGAATTCGACTGGATTGAGCAATGCAAGATACGAAACTTTCAGGGAGGAGGATGGCAGGCAATTCTTGTTGGGCTTATTTATCATCTATCCTTCAGTCCGGGCCAAAAGGAGGCCTGCGATGAGATTCTCGCTGAACTTGTACCCCCGGACGAAGAACCGACAGTTGAAAGCATTGCGAATCTTTACGTGTACTTGGATGTCAATTTACGAATTGCTGCGCTTGAGATGGTCTTGCGCTTAACTGTCGCAACGGAAATCTTCCGCGATCAGCTTATTGCTGCTTCTCAAGAGATGACGCGTCTTCGCAAGGAAAAGATCGAATTTCAGAAGAAGCGGAAAGAATTGTAAGTCAAGATGGTATGACACGTGCATCTGACTCATAACTAATACTTGATAGGGCCGACGAACTCTTCAAGCTTGATATCGAGCGGAAAATCGGCTTGCCTTTGAATACTCCACCCGACGGCCAGGACGTTGCCATGACTGGCACCGAGGAGTCAAAAGAAAACGAGGAGTCGGCCAGTGAATCATCTGAGGAGCCACCGACAGCGGCAAATCGCAAACTTCGGCACACAAAGCAGAACAAGCGTAAGCGAGAGTCCGATAAAGAGAAGAAAGAGAAGGCGAAGAAGGCTAAGGCTGAAGCTGCCAAGTCCAAACAGCAAAAAGAGTGGGAGAAGCTCCTAGCGGCTATCGACAAGAAGAAGGATGAACTTAAGGAGTGCGAAGCTAGCATCAACGAACTTGATGATGACCTTCGCGAGACCCTTGTGCACCGCAGCAAAGTGCTTGGAAAAGATCGCTTCTTAAACAAGTATTACTGGTTTGAGCATAATGGGATGCCCTATGGAGGTGTGCCCAACAGCTCTACATCCAAGTATGGCTATGCGAATGGGCGTCTCTGGGTACAGGGACCTGATGAGCACGAAATACAACCAAACCTGGAGGAGCCAGCCATGTCATATGACCTCCAGGAGCTTGGTTATACTGTCCCACAGCGGAAGGAGAAGGAAGAAGGATCAACCCATCTGTCAACATCTACACAGTGGGGCTACTACGACGATCCGAGCGATATCGACAAGCTTATGGCGTGGTTAGACGAGCGCGGTGTCCGGGAGAAGGTACTTCGCAAGGAACTCCAGGCTTCTCGCGACAAAATCACCGAATATATGCTGAAGATGAAAGAGCATCTCTCCGAGGCTGAGAAGTCGAAGACCGATGAGGAGGAGACTGCAACACGGATCTCGACCCGGACGAAGACTTATGTCGAAAAAGATATCACCCAAGATCGCTGCCTCCTCTGGACCAACAGCATCATGAGGGACGAGCTTGGCTATAACCACTCCGAAGAATACGAACCCGAGCCACCGAAGAAAGTCAAGAAAGGCACAGCCAAAACCTCCAAGGGCAAGGGCAAGCGATAGTCTGACCCTGAGGCGCTTCAATTGATCAACTCCGGTCGGCTCATCTCCTTCAGCTCTAAAATCTTGTCGAGTAACGATTTACGAAAGCACTGGTGGCACGGCGTTCACGGCGAGACTCGCTCTCAAGTCTCTGAATATCTCGGTGTTATAATCCTCACACGCACCCGTCACTGTGCATTTATCCCCGGAGTTGGTGTGTGTTTGTTTTGTGTTATGGCATGCTCATGCCTTGGCAGTGAGCTATCCAGATTTTAATGGTTTTCGCTGGACATTCTTCAGACGATCCTCGTCGTTAGTCCGATGGTGGTATAAACAGGCGTCTGGATAGCATATCTACTTTTCTGGGGCGGGCAGCATTGCATGGAGCTTGAGCGATCAGTCGGGGCTTCCAAAAGTGTCCGAAACTTTTCAGGGTATGTAGATATTATCGTGTAGACAACTTCAGGCTTGATGCATTTGCAAATGATTATTAGTGTAAAATTCAGCTTGGCGTACACCATGTACACCTTCTCTAGGTTCTTCTAATCAGATATTATACACGCACTCTCTCTCTCTATCTCTCTCTAATACATTTCTTTTTTGTGAACAAGGGAGGAAGTGCTTCGCTCGTTCTCTGAACATCAGTCTGTGGTTATCGCAGGTACATCAGACAAAGTCTCTTGTGACATATTCCAAAAATTACTTGGAGCCGCATTGTTAGTTGCTCTTCCCTCTAACAGAAACTTCCTCACTCTTGTCTAAAATGTTTGCTCAAAGGCGCACGGGATCGAGGCTAAGTAGCTGTATAGGAGCTTGTCACATGTCACGTGCGATGTAACACTGAAAGTCCGCCCAAGGCTTGGCACTTCTGCAAGCCAGCGGCGTTCATCGCTGCCTTCTCCATCACTACCCACGCTCTCTCATCTGCACAGGCACTCCGACGCCTGCAAAACTCACTTCGCGCATCAGCCTCTTTCCCCGTCGACTTTTGACAGAGACCGACGCGCTCCGGAAGCTCGAAGCTGACCCTTATCATGGCTGCGAATGGCGCCCGCAAAGGTTACTTGAGCCGCACCACCCCTCCTCTACCCTATATTTACAAGTGGCACAGCGCCTGCACCACCAGGCTCGACCCCCAAGACTGGTTTGATTGATGCCAACGTCGTAAAGGATGCTCTCAGCGAGAAGGATAAGAAGCCTATCATCCTTAAGATAAAGAGGCCTGCGCCCAAGCCATCAATACCAGGCAACTGGAAGGAAAGCGAAACCACTAGTACGTCCTCCCCACACTGCTCCAACTGAATGTTTAGTTGCTATAGATCTAAATCTAACCAAGTACTAGATGTTGATAATTCCAAACGATTCAACACATCAGCTGGGTCCTCCCCGCTTGTTAATCCCCTAGACGAGAAGACGCTGGCGGGTTTCACGACTGGACGTCCGATAGAAGACAAAGTCGATGTTGTCCAGTGCAAGCATTGCCGCCGGCCCGTGCTACGTGCCGTTTCTGCCAACCACATCCGCGATTGCCTGAATAAGAAGCAGGAGAAGCTCAAGAAGAAGAAGGAAGCAAAGGAGGCCAAGGATGCAGCACTCCGTAAAGAAAAAGGCGAGAAGGATGATGACGAGGGCGGAAAGAACAATGCTCGAAAGTCTGCTGTCAAAGGCGCTGTTGCCGATGGCGAGGGCGCAAAGAAGGGCAAGAAGAGGAAGATTGACGGCGATGCGGAAAAGGCACCAAATGCAAAGAAAAAGAAAAAAGACGAACCGAAACCGAAGGCAGCGAGACCTAAGGGGCCCGTTGATGTCGAAAAGCAGTGTGGCGTTGCCCTGCCGAACGGAGGTTTCTGCGCTCGAAGCTTGACATGCAAGAGCCATAGTATGGGCCTAAAGAGAGCAGTGCCAGGTAGGAGTCTGCCGTATGATATGTTGTTGGCACAATACCAAAAGAAAAACCAGGCGAAGCAGCAACGTAAGTTCAATCTTCTTGGTCTCGCTCTATGCTGTAAACTGACACGTGCTTTAGGTGCTGCAATCGATGCCAACGCTCCATTACCGGAAGACCTGGAACCATCCGGTGCTGTCGACTCCGATGAAGAAAAGGAAGCGATTATGGCAGCACTTGCGCGCCATCGTCCTCGTCCTATGGCGACCTTTACCCCAGTATCTCAAAGATCAAAGTATCAATACATTCGCATGAAAGATATGCTCCGCTCGGCTTTAGGCACACCACTTGGTGGCTCTATATTTTCAAATATGCCTCCTGGTGGGGATAATATGGGCACCGGACGAAGTCTCGCACTTGGTATGATGGGCGCGCCCAGCAGTGCTACAACAGAGAACTTCCCGCAAAGTGCAGGTGGTATGGGGGGGTATGCGCCACCCTTGAGCGCTGGTTTAGATGGTCCGTCCAGTGGCTTGAATCCAGGAAGCAGGAGACAGAGCTCTATCGGTATGGCGAATGCCTCGAATGGGCCAAGACAGATCCTGCCAGGACAGTTGCCAGGCCCCGGCCCACAACAGCGCAAGGGTAGTATTGCAAGTGTCGCTAGCATGGGTGGTTCCTAAAGTTACAATTCTTCATATCTTATATGTTCTTTCGAAAAGGGTTGGCAATTACTGTGCTCCATCACATTGGTTATGGCACTTGGGCTCCACGTGGGATTCTGGCGTTCATGCTTTGGATATGGTCAGCATACTCGGGAGGATGGATTATGTTTGCATTGGGCGGTTTTGATTTTTATGGGTAGTGATGATGTTATCCGGCGTTACAGATCAATATACCCCTTCCTTCAGTCATCAGTGTGCAAACAAAGTAAATGACAATGCCAACAGCCGTCCATGATTCGATCCTTGCAGTACGTTCTCTGAAGCGCCCCTTGCGTACCGGCTTACTCCAAGCTTGAGTTCTCCCTTCAAACGTTCATCTATACCTCTTCCTCCTCCTCCTCCTCCTCCTCCTCCTCCTCCTCCTCCCATCTTTTCCTAGGAACCTATCTATCACTTATCACCAATAATGTCTACCACAGTTCCCCAAAGCCAATTCCAATCCCAGCGCTGACCTCAACTCAAACATCTTCTCACGCTCTCTCGCTGCGTGCTCTCTGTTTCTTCCATCCTGCACCTTACCCTTGCTTTCACACTGTCGATCTCGCAGGAAATAGATCGCTCTGTGGTTACGGAGGTGGACAGGGGGGTTACACTGCTGAATCCAGGGTTTTTATACGCCACATTCGATTTCTCACATGCAGTATCAGGAGCAAAACAGTATGAGGTAGGCTAGCCGTCATATTGTATCTGGTAAAAGGGATTTGACTACCTTGAAACTACCTGGACACTGGTCTGACTACATTGCATTGGCATGCACTTAGGGTATCATCGCAAAGGCACTCCTCCGGTCGTCCATCACTCATCTGCAAGGCCCCAGTACCCTGGTGAAGGTCGTATAATCGGGAGTGGGAGAGGAACGCTTTGACGGAACGATTCGTCCTTGTCATCGTCATCATCGTTATCTGCATCGTCCAGATCGTACTCCTCGTCCCTGTCGGCTCGGTATTTGTATGGATCTCTGTCGTACTCGTCGTTGGAGCTCAACTCGTCCTCTGGGTAGTCGTTGGCGTAATAGTCCTCGGCATTCTCGTCTTCGTCGTCTAAATCAAACTCCCTGTCGCTCTCATCGTCCCCATTCCACCAAACCACATCCTCCTCGTTGATCACGATGAAACCAACTGTACCCTGTGGCTCAGGGATCTTGCCATCCGCGTCGGGTAAGATGATTTCTCGGACGTAGGTGTCATACACGTACTCCTCCGTGTCTACCTGCATGGCCTCTGAATCCTTGGCTTCTTGGGCTGCAGCCTTTTCGGGGTGCCGGTCTTTGTAACGGAGCTTCGGTGGGTTGGGCTTGACGTTGAACCTGGACGGCCTTGAGACCTGTTTAGGCGCATCTAATTCCTCCCTTTCCACCTGATCAGAGAATTTCTCGAACTGGCGCACGACATCTTCTGATGGCTCCGCTTTACCAACATACGGAGATTTCGCTGTAGCCTTCGGACGTAGAGCTGCAGCAGGACCTGGGCGCTTCCGCAGGTGTGAGGTCTCTTCCACGACTATATTCGGAACTGACTTTACTGTCTTGACTTCCTGAGCGCAAGATGGATGTGCCTGTACGCTATTTGTGGCATGTTTATCTTCCACGACCGGTCGGTCTTCCACTAGGACGCGCTGTCCAGTAGTCTTGTCAATTAGAAACCGCCGGGGTGATTGCGTCGCAGGTGAGGCTATGGGCAGTGGGATTTTGCCATTAGGTACCTGTCTGAGCCGGTAGACCACCGTGCCATCTTGTGCGTCGCTCTTTGCCTGCTGCTCCCCTGACGGCGTCGCAGCGTTTCCCGGCAGAGAGAAGACGTCGCTCTTCTGGCGCTTCTCGGTGCGCTCGACGACGAGCGAGTCGACGGGGGCCTCGTTGCGCTTCCTCTTCACGGAGAGGGTTTGCGGCGGGTTGCGTGACATGTTCTAGACGGCGATCAGTGACGTTGCTCACACACGAATTGGATAGCTCCAGGGCGGGACGTACCTCGTGCACACACTCTCGCAGTATTCGGCAGCACGAAAAACGGGGGCCGGACTGCGGAGGTGAAGTTGGTGATGCTTTCGAGGTTGTGGAGGGGCAATCGCGGGGTGGTGTTGACACGGATGGGAGCACAAGGCTGGGGGCTCGTTACATAATCCGCCAAGCCACGCGTCGAGAGCGCGCGCATCATGTGCTGGGCCCTTGCGGGTGCACGGGTCCACGATTGCATCTGACCCTCCATCTGCGCCTCACCAGTCACCAGTCCTGGCTGCTTTAGGGACCGTCTGGAAAATGTGTGCCTGCGTCCCATCGCCTTCAACATCTCTACCTCGTCCCTGAACACCTCCCCCCGATACTGTGACCAGTCCTTTCGCAGGCCTCTCAACCGCCGCACCGAGCCACCTCTGAAGACCCCAGAACATCGCCATGGACCGCTTTCGACAGGCACGACGGAAATGGCTTGGAGAGGAGTCGGAGGGGCCAGATGCCTCGTACCAGCCCTTGGAGGGCGGGTCTGAGGGTCCAGATGGAGAACCGATCGAGCATCCCGCCCAACAAGAGTTCTCATGGATCGACTACCTCATCTTCATGTTGCTTGGGGTTGCTATGCTCTGGGCATGGTGCGTTCTCATATTCTGCATATATGTATCATTGTTCTGACTTGCTCCAGGAATATGTTCCTCGCCGCCGCCCCCTACTTCCAGCACCGCTTTGCCTCCAACGAGTGGCTCCTTCGGAACTTCCAGTCGGCGGAGCTCTCGGTGTCGACTGTCGGAAGCTTCGGATCGATCATAGTTCTCACGAAGCTCCAGGCTCGTGCCTCCTATCCAAAGCGCATAATAGCCTCCCTAGCTATCAACCTTATAGTCTTCGTGTTTCTCGCAATGTCCACCCGGCTGTTTCTAGGCGTATCTGCAGGCGTCTACTTCGCCTTCTTGATGACTGTCGTGCTAGGTACCAGCTTAGCTGCCGCTTTGTGTCAGAACGGGCTATTCGCATATGTATCAGGATTCGGACGAGAGGAATACACACAGGCAATCATGATAGGCCAAGGAATCGCCGGAGTCCTTCCCTGCATCGCTCAGATCGTCTCGGTCCTCTCAGTACCAGAGAGGAAGGCTGAACTAGGCGCCCCTCAGGAGTCCAGTACCTCCGCATTCGCCTACTTTCTGACCGCTACTGTCATTTCCACAATCTCTCTTGTTGCATTCGTCTACCTACGCTCTCGGCATGGCTCAAGAGAGCACATCAGACATGCCCTCGAATCTGATGAAAGCGGCATCGGCTCTGAATCCGAGGACACCAAGGCAGTACCACTCACGAGGCTTCTCCATAAGCTTTCCTGGCTTGGTGGCGCCGTTTTCCTTGTCTACACCATCACAATGATGTTTCCCGTCTTCACTGGGCAGATTATAAGCGTTCGCGATCAAGTCTCAGCTCCCCGTCTCTTCCATCCGTCGTCCTTCATACCTCTCGCCTTCCTTTTCTGGAACATTGGGGATTTACTCGGGCGACTCCTCCCAGCCATTCCCGCTCTTAGCCTCACGGCGCATCCCCGCATTCTCCTCATCCTTGCAATTTCTAGATTGGTTTTCATTCCCATGTACTTTCTCTGTAACATCGGCGGCAAGGGGGCGAAGATCGACTCCGATGCTTTCTACCTTCTCGTAGTTCAGGTCCTCTTCGGAATATCGAACGGGTATGTTGGGAGCAACTGCATGATGGGATTTGTAGAGTGGGTTGATGTCGATGAACGTGAGGCTGCGGGAAGCTTCATGTCATTATGTCTTGTTGCGGGGTTGACGGTTGGGAGCTTCTTGAGTTTCTTGGCTGCTGGATCGTGATAGATATAGACTTTGCATTTCCTGGAGTTTATGGTAGCTCAATGCATCGCATACTGATGGAGGCTTCAGTAATTTCTTTATTTTCCAGGCTTCAATCAAGTTTAGTACCACAACAGACCAATTCGAGCTTCGTAAGTTTTGATCGAGGTGCTCTTTTCCATGATGACCACTCTTTCAAAGCATCACACACTTGACTGAGTACAAGCCTTCTCTATATGTGCGTAAGTATGTATCCAAGTAGACGGCTGCTTGGTTTCAAACAAATATTACGCCATTGCGACAAATCTAGGAAAAAGTCAGAAATAGTCAGAAACAAGCCAGTCAGCCGAGGTCCACTCTTCGTTTCAAACCCCTCAACCGAGCTCTATATATTCCTCTTTCTCTCGTTGAAAGCAAGTTCAAAATCGGTTCTCCTTTCCTTCATCGATAGTACTCTACTGTCTGGTTCTCTTTAATGCCAAATCCCCCTTCACCACAACTCCCATCACAACTCCCTACCCAAAAAAATGGCCCGCCTCCCTTACAACACCGGCCCCGCCTATCCCCTCAACATCTTCAAACTCCTCTCCCACTCGTCGGGTACTTACGAGAAATGGGCCACCTCGGCGGCGCCCACTTCACCGATCTAGCCCTCCCCCAAAAACTCCGCGAACTCGTTATCCTGCTCACTACGGCGAAGTTCAAGTCGACCTATGAGTTCACGCACCACACGCCTGTGAGCCAGGCCACGGGTGTGACGGACGAGCAGAGAGAAGACATTGGAAATGCGGGGGAGCAGAAGGGGTATTTCAGTAAGGGAGACGGAGGGGAAGGGAACGTAGGATGGGAGGAAAAAGAGAAAGTGTTGTTGGGTTTCGTGGAGGCGGTTATCGAGAGTGTAGATGGGGATGTGAGTGATGAGCTGTTTGGCAAGGTAAAGGAGCTGTTTTCGGATAGGGAGATTGTGGAGATTGTTAGTTTAGAGGTGAGTCTACGTCTTGATGAATGGAGGGTATGAGAAGGAAAATTTGCTGACAATGTGGATGGGTAGGGGTTTTATTACACGTTTTCAAGACTAACGACCGTTTTGAGAGTGGAGATGGATGAGCCTTCTAAGGTCTGAGGTGGGAAGGGAGAGGAGATGACATTTATTCCTTCTTCGTAATGTGAGTGTGGCGTGGTCTGTTTAGTTGATTATGTTACGTGCTCTATGGAGCTGTTGCTCGTGCATGTCTGTTGTGTTGTTTCATTAGATGCGTTGCCATTCCGTATCGCATCCTTTTTCCAGTCTCATACAGCGGTATTCAATCTTCCCAAGCATTCTTCTCCCATGGGGTCACTTGTAAGTCTCCACAACTCAGATACCAAACATCCGCAACAAAGTCATTATTTAAAATCACGAAAATCCTAGGCCAGTCTCAGCCTCCGCTATTTGTCCGTCCTCGCTAAAGACCCTCTCACGCTACTACACCTACCACTTGACACTTCCTCCCCCCGGCGCCCATCCTAAACCCTCAAAATCACGCTGTAAAGTAATGAGCACAGGAACGCGGTGGGACTAGCCCTCGCAAGATCTTCTCTTGTCCGCAATTGATCTGGAGACCGTAATGACAGCTACTTGTAGCTTCAAGGACAAATGCAAGATTTTGGCGTGGAAAGAGACGAGAGATGAGGCTGAGTATACTGTGGCAAGGAGGGAGAAAGCCGCAGAGAGTTATGGAAATGGCGCGTGTGCTGAGAAAATCTTTTGTATGATATGGAAATCAACTTTAAGAGGCATTGTATAAAGGTAGCGAGAGAATAGGTGCAGTGCTGTCGGTTTACTTATTCGACTGTCAACGATTGGCGTGGCCGGCGCTTGGACTTAGCTCACATGTGTATTGATTGGATAGAATATTTCGCGTATAGGAGTGGCACAGACGGAGTTGATTAGGAAAATAAACAGAGTGGTGAATTAGAGCATATATATAAACCGTACTGAGAATAGAAGCTGCAATGTCGATTTTCTTTTCCTCGTGACGTGCGCAGTCACCTGCTACTCGCCTTTGCGAACAGGCAGCAAACACGTTTCAACTCCCTTACTATTTAAATTGGGCAATCGGCTTTTCTATCTGAGTCCTTCACTTTAGTCTCTCTTACATTCTCACTACCACCAGAAAGCAAAATGCCACCCCCAACCACCTCACACTCACCTCCACCCGCACCAATCCAATACAGGCCTACACCCCCCATCGTCTTCGCCGTGGTAGAAGTTTCCTCGTCCAGAAACACGACCATCAAAACACCTTTCAGGCTGCACTTCGCCTGCCGCCCTCCCTCCGATAGCTCGGAATCCTCCCCTCCGCATAACATCCCCCCCAATCGTGTCTTCAATAGCTGGCCAGAGTACAAAGTAGGGCATGACACTCCACCCTACATTCTCAACTTCGGAGTCGAGTCCGAAACCGACAGGACTGAAACCGGGGGTATCTACGCGAGATGTATAGTCTCGGCGTGGACGGAGACGAGAGAGGAGGCGCAGGCATATGCAGAGACTAGGAGGGAGGATGTTATCAAGGAGAAGCGGGAGACTGGGGAGTATGTGGACGTTCAGAGGAGTGGGTCGTGGACGGGTTTGCCGTTGAAGAGGCTTTGTTTGAGGGGTACTGGTAAGTACGGAATTTTGTTTACGTACTGGTATGTCAGCGATGTTCAAGTGAAGGATGCTGGGACGGGGAAAGGAGAAGACGAGACAAAGATTAGCAAGGTGGATAAAGATGAACAGAATGAAACCCCGTGAATTTGGGACTTTCTTATCTTGTGGTTTGAAGGTGCAATTGTGACTTTTTAAATGGAATCATGCGTGCTGAGGTTATGGATTGGTTTATTGGGCCCATTATCTGAACTTAGTTTACGTATAAAGATTGCCACCGAAAGTCTTTGACTGTCGATGTATTCCTACCACGTCTCAGTATATTACATATCTTTACTATGTTCCCGACAAACACTCCATCCAATCTCTAGAAAGCGCGAACCTGAGGCCACCCGCAACCTGCAAATGTCTTGCAAACTAAGACATTAGAATGACTGTCTCAGTAATTTCTTCTAGGTAGGCAGGACGTGGCTTTAAATTCAAACTCAAACTCCCAGCCGTATCAACATCCCTAGAAATCAACCCCAATCTCAATACTGCGTCCATTACCTTTCCTCAACAGAACTAGAAGCGCTAAAATGGCCCTATCGTCATCCTTCATCTTCCTGATAAACCAGACGACCACCCACTCAAACATCAAACCCTTCCTCCATATCCATCCTTACTTCACGCTCCTCAAGCTGGCTCAAGCCCACTGTCTCAACAGATGCTCAATCCTCATCGCGCAAGAACTATCGTCTGGCACTTACATTTCGCACAAGACCTGGCACCACAACGGCCGAGACCACCACATCATCTTCGGCAGGCCCACAGTCCATTGCTTGGAGCTGCTCCCCTTACCGCCAGACGAGGACCGGAGATACATCGTTCTTGAGATACACCAATCCAAGTTCGACCTCTCGCACTCCCCGAGTTTCTTGTGCGTGGGGGTACTGCCATCCGCGGGACTAACAAATCTGCCGCGGAGTTCGCACAGAGGCTATTTGCGAAGGTGAGGTCAGAAAGATGGACTTTGATGTTGATTTTGATGACAAGGGTCTTGTGCATTATCTTAGGAGTCATTATTTTAGGAGTCATTATCTTGGGAGTCATTATCTTGGGAGTGTGGTAGAGAATGAGGAGGCTATGAGATATGCTTGGATCGATGTGGTTTTGGTTGAGAAGGCAGAGGAGCAGGATTGGGAGATACCGGGTGATGGGAATGGGTACATGTATGACTATTCGATGAAAGGTGTGGGGGGAGGAGGGACTGGGGACTGTGAGCGAGCGGCTGGAATTACGGATTCTGTATATGACCAACTCCTTGCCAAATTTGCAGATCTGGATATCAATGAGGAGCAGGCTGTTGGTAAGAGTTTGTAATGGATATGGCATCCTATGAGGTTTGAATCGTTGGACGACAAAAGAGAAAAGGCTCAAAGTTCTATTATGCGCCTGAGTCTTGCGTTGTAGACTAGATGTATGGTTTAATCTATTTTGACAGAACAAACAGCCTTCAGTTGATACCTTGGACACTGAATATTCTACCAGAAAAGATATTAGACTAGAGTGACATGTTTCAGAGTGTTTGTTGGTAGAACAGATATGAAATTTGACGAAAGTAGAATTTAACTTCCATTTTCAGATTTACACTACTTCTTACACCTCGACTGCAACCAACTTGAAACTCTTCGTAGTGCTGGTCTATTTCGGATAGGACTATTAATGACAGCGCTTTGAGGATGTAGTTTCTTAAAGAATCATAAGTTCAAGTTCCACGAGCTATGTTGCAAGCATTCTAATGTCGATATTGTCGCCCCCAAAGAGAGAATGACATCCATGGACCAAGGGGCAATGAGCGGCGAGAATTAAGATCTTTGCGACACAGTCGCCGAGAGACCGTGATATCGGGATTGTGCTGTCTGGATCATATGTGACGTAGTAGGTGCATGCTGTTGTCTGGGGCATAGTTATAGATGACTTTGCTGGAAAGGATGTAGGCGAGTAAGTATGCGTTGACAGATGCGGAAGAATAGAGTAGGTGCGAAAATACTAGAGGAAAAAGGTGGGTGTGGCTATGTTGACGCAACCGTCAGAGTTCATATGGCAGTTGTAGCCTGCACAATGTGGCATTAGGTGGCCTAGGCTTGCATTCGCATACTCACCTGAGCGGGAGATGAAGAAGAGTGTAGAAAGTCGTTAAAAGAAGAAATGGTGAACAAAACCAAAACATCACAATTTAAATACTGTAAGGGTATATTTGTGTCATACCTCGCGTATGTATTTGTTTTAGCATCTGTCTAATCGAAGTAAGGAGAAGACCGCCTCCTTCACACAAACCCGATTGATGCCATATCCAAAAGTCTAACTCCATAAATGCAAGTCAAGCGGCGAAAAAGGTTCTTCCTGGACACTATACCCCTATCAAAAACTAAGATGATCCGTCTAACCATTCAAAATCTTCATGCATTGCTTGCTAATGCTGGGTTAAGAAAGGAGGGAAAGAAAAGAGAAAAATCAATATATGCCTTGCGTGCGATACTGGAAGGTGTCGTAACTGTTCCATCCATCAGTGAAGCTCCGAGGGTGGATTCAGTGAACTTACAGCCGGGTATAGTAACTTCCAACGCTCTTCGCAACCAACTCGTCAACAAAAACTTCCGCTTCTTCTTTACTGAGATGCAACATCATCCTTGCACGTAGAGAGTTCGTCACGCCTGCCGCGCCAGCTGCAAAACACGGCATCTTGCTCTGCTTGCCCATCATGTCGACCAGCATAATCAGTCTCTCTGCCTCCTTCCTCAATGCCTGGAAAGATTTCTTACACAGCGATTTGAATTCCTCGAAAGCCGGGGATGCGATGCCACCCAACACGTCAACGTAATCTTGAGTAAGTTTGAATGGCGCAGCTTCGAAGCCCATCGATCCAGGTGAGTTAGATAGCATAAATCCGAAGTCGATGTGGATAATATGACCCATGTTGTCAATGAGAAGATTGCCATTGTGGCGGTCTTTGAGTTGTAAGACATAACAGATCACACTGTATGCTGCTAGAGATCGCGTGAAAGCATCGACCCCTGCAGCATAACTGTCCGAATCTGTCTCGCCAAACGTCTTGACGAAGTGATCTTTGAGAGTTGCAATTCGTTTACGAGGATTCGTTCCGGCAGCAATGCTTGCTAATGTAAGGCTGCGTTTCAAAGAGTGCAGAGACACGCCATTGGTGATGGTCTCGATGAGACCAGAAGATTCACCAGTGACCAAAATCCGCATACGTTTGGTCCAGACAGGCACATCCGTTTCTTCCCAAATCTTCGCGCAAACCTGAATTAGCTGACAAGCAAATGCTTCCTGACGAAGATCAGCCCCCGTTTTGACGATGACACTGATAAGATCCCAATTCTTCATGTGTCCGTATGGGGATGATCGCCGTATGCGCTCCTTTTTGGCACTCCATTCTTCACCAAATGTCGCAGCACTTGGATCGTCGCGATCACCTTTCCTGCGCATGCCGCCAGTCTTCAAATCGTTCTCCATACGGGCAGCGCCAGCTCCCGAGTTCGTCGCAACCGACATACCATCCTCAAGATCTTCAGGGTCAGCAGTAACAGCAATTGGGTCATCTGCCATGATAGTGTCGAAGGTTGGTGTGCTGTCTTCCAACAAGAAGTTTTGCTCCTCTAGACTCTGCATACTTGCAATAATCTTGGCCTTGATGGCGGCGACTTCATTCTTGGGACGCTTAGAACCACTGGCTTCAAGTTGAGCCAACATTTGTGCAGCTGTCCGCATATGTGTTGCAAGAGCAGAGAAGTCTGGCTGATCGGCGCTTTGAGTCCCACGACCCATGGGTACCGTCATCCTACGCGGAGCAGGACTGCTAGACCTGCTAATTTCCATGTCTGAGGTCCTTGGTGTAGACAACGTGGCTATCGAAGACATGGTGTTTGCTCCGCTTGAAGACCTGGGAGCCAAAACCTTCCCGTTCACAGTGGGGTTCGGAAGTGTCACCCGGGCGAGACCAGAGGCAAGGTCGTCATCAGCCACATCATCTTTGATGAGAGCAGTACTGCCAAGATCGCCATTGGCAGGCTCGAAGACACTGTCAGATCCAAACAGGGGCGTCCGGTCGTGTGCAAGATGTTCGGCGTTTGTAATATCAAAGAGACGACGTTTTGATGTGCCCTTTTCCAGCATCAGTCTTCCTAGCAGTTGCTGATTTTGTTCCGTATCAGGGTCAAAATCGAAGTCTTCCTTCAAAACTTCCACCATTAGAAGATACGGCACTCTCTCAGCGCTGTTTAGACTAGTAGCTTCGGCAGGGTTCATGCGGACAATTCGGTGGTGCTGACTATGTGAAGCGATTCCATCTTTTAGGCTTGCCGGAGAGATGACGGGTATATCGACTTCGGCTGGGAGGTCTTGTGCAATCAAAGCGAGTTCTGCCCTGAGTGCGCTCAGACGCGCTGGCTTTGGAACGATCACTAAGCGATTCGAGATGTCTTCTAACGCACTAAGGAACTGTGTCTCGTTTCGGAAATAATTCGACCGCAATAGCCGCACCTTCTGCGTCCGCGATAACGCTGTCGGGGTCAGAGGTCGCGGTGGATGAGGATGCTTGCGGTGTGAAAAGTGGTCCGACTTTGGCCCTAAACCAGCGGTGGCCGGGGGTGTCGGGAGCGGGGAAGTTCCTGGGCTTCGAAAGTCGGGCAAAGAGGACGAACTTAATCGGGCTTCCGCAGACACAGAAAGAAGAGAAGGTCTGTGTTGTGATGAAGGAGTTCGGCTGGAGGTTCCCGAGCGTGCTGCCTTTCTTCTCAAGTCTTTGGGACCCTGTAATTCCTTCGGCCGGAGCGCAGGACTCTTGGGCCGGAGCGAGGGACTCTTGGACGCCCTTTGATCCTCTGGGTCTGAATGCCCCTGGGTTGTTCTTGGCCGCCTAGGTCTGGGCGACCCTCCGGCCACGGTATTGCTCCTGCCAACTTTCTGAGTCTGCACATTGTCGGATATGGTGTCTTCGGTAGGGCGGGGTTTGCGGGCTTGTGCAATTGCTAGTGGTCCTACAGCTCTCGGGAGGAAAGGCGCTGCTACGCTGGCAAGGACCAGACTGGAAAGAAGCGTGACGGGGAGGATGTTCTCTTGGATCTTTTCCCTCCGCAGCGGCTCGGCGGATCCAAACACGATACGCTGCACTTTGTTGTATATCCGTCGACATGTCTTGAACGCGTGGGAGCTTGGGTCGCTGGAGAGGTCATGGAGGTAGGTCTGGAAGAGCCAGAACGTCTATCACGGCCATGCATTAGTAATTTCGCTGTACTCGGCGGCGTGTCCTCCTCACCAGAAGGGCCCCGTTCACCGACTCCTCGCATAGGTCAATTATGAACTCTTCCAGAGCCATAGACTCGTTGTCGACGCTGATAAGGAGGTGGCATAGTCTGTTCCGCATGAGCTGGGATGGGCGGTTTCGGAGACTCAAGCGTCGACGTACTGGGGCAGGAAGAACTCGATCTCCTCGTACGCAAACTGGCGGAGCTTGGAGCAGAGGACATAGTGGATGCCGACATGATCTGCATATCGTCTGGAAGCGCAGAGAGCGTCAGTGGGGAGCTCTGCGGGCGGCGGCGGTGCGAAGCCGCGGGTCGGACGCAACGGTGGCTTCGGAAACTCACGCAAGGTACGCAACAGTGAGGGAAGGATCGTGGTTGAAGTGATCCGACTCTATGAAGCGCTCAAGTAGATTCCAACTCATCTGGGACGGCTCATTGGGGCGCAGCGAAGGGCAGAAAAGGACTCAGGAATCATTTGACGGAGGCCTGCGTCTCGAAAGGGTGCATCAACTGGGCACGACCGCAGGGTTTCGGGCTTGGCATGCTATCCCGGAAGTGGCCTGTAGCTTCGGAGAGGTCCAACTGTCACAACCGCCATCCATGGATCAACAGTCGCAGTCACGACACGCCATTGATTTAGTGTACGTTTCCGATGTCGACGTCCTACCAAGTCCTCCCTGCCATTATTGCTTCTGACCACCCGCCCTCTACTTTTGCGTCTAGGTGAGCCACGGAGAACCCCACTAACGTTGTCTCAAACTCCTTTGAATGGTCAAACGCCTAGCTGCTTGCGTCTATGCAGTGCTGAAAGCAGTACAGTACCTGTCCAGTCAAATGCTTGGGATGGGTGCTTTCGTACCAGCTCATCCAAATGTACGGAACATTTACACCGCCTCAAGGTTCCTCCCAGCCAAGCGATATCATACAGAATCGGAAAACAAAACGAGATTATTTACAGGTAAGAGAGGGTAAATTAGTCGGTTGCATGCAAATCCACAAAGATGTTGATCGCCGCGACCAGGACTTCGGCGAAGATGAGTATAATCACAATCCACTCAAGCAGTTCCCCCTGAGCATAATTAGTCGGTGCTATTGCTACAACATCGCACATTGCTTACATGTGTTACTGTCAGCTGGTCCTTCAAAACCGCAAGGAGATCCCCAATGACGTTAAGTCGCTCTGTGAGGAGCCCAACTCGCTGGTCCATCTCCAGGTAGCTCCGGACAGCCTGGTACACCGGATCCAGCTGCGGTTCCGCCCACATCAGCTCTGGTGCATCTAATACAGACCCCTGAAGGTGGATGCTGATACGAAGAATGAACAGCTCGCCAATCTGCATGTTGATTTGTTTCTTATTGAGATTGATCTTTCCAGAACTGGCAATCTGGGCAGGAATGTCCTTTGTAGTGTCGATGGTGTTGTCCACCAGATCTTCAAAAAGTGATGTTTTCACGCTCTGGGAGAGGGCATGGCTGATGGCAAGCTTGGTCATATAGTGCTTCTTTTCCCTCAAGCTAATGAAGTCATTGTATATCCGGGCCTGGTACTCGCGCGTGTAGTAGAAATTGAATTCTTCCGTCTCGATCTCGTCCTTACCAAGCTTGTCCACTTCGAACTTGGCAATCTCCTTTAGGAATCGCTTCTCTTCCTGCACAGTCATTCCCCATATGACGACTGTGCCATACTCGAACAGGAAGACTTCTGGAGTATGGACCTGAGTGTCGAAGTCGGGCGTTTCCATCGAAGGATCAGAGTCTGCATGTATTTGCGTAGGGCGCTTGGGCCGACCAGAACCCTCCCCGTTTTCGATCTCGAATTCTTCACTATCGGCCTGCAAGTTGATGAGATCTTCTCTCCTCCTCTCGCTCTGTGCTTCGACTTCAATGGCGCTGTCCGAGAATCTCCTGTGCCGTTCATCTGGATATCCATCATGAACGCTCGTGCTCGTGACGGCCTCAGGGCCCTTCTTTCCATAGTTGTAGGGCGAGTATATGCATTCGTCGAACCGCTTTGGAAGTGAGCCCCGCATTCGTATCTTTCCTTTCAAGAAGCGCATGAGATCGTCCATCTTATAGGATGCGGATGTGCAGTATGCCGTAACTCTTGGTAGTCGCTCCCGGTCTGCTTTCCCCAGCCGCGCAGCATCTCTTCTTGCGGTTGGATCTTTGATCCGCGTGTATTGGACATAGACATCGCGCCCGCTCTCCTCATCATCGCCTTCTTCGCCATGCTCCGGGTCCGGCAGCAGCTTGAGCTTCTGTGCAGTTCGCGTGGTTCTTTGAGGGCCAATCTTTGGCAGAGGTACGTGCGGCGGAAGGGTAGGCGCGCCGGAGCTATTCCTCCGCCTCAATTTGTTGTTGAACGATGACAGCATGGGCTGGCCGACATGGTTGGTGGAAGCATGGGAGGCGGTCGACGACGAGGGGAAATGCGAGGCCGATCGGAAGAGCGGTTTCGGGCTGCTCGAGACTACGGTGGGATTGAAGGTGACTGTTCGCTGTGGTTTCGGGGGGATCGATCTTTCTGCCGTCACTGAATGTGATAAGGACGAGATCAGAGGTGTGGTTTCGTGGGAGCTCGACGCCATTTTGGGAGCTCGAGGTCGCGGTTGAATAATTGAATTGTCGCACGGGCAGCAATAGCTGTCATGAAGCGGCCATGACTATATTCAATTAAGTGTGGTCGCCAGACGGCCGTCTCTTTGGGCAGCGTGGTGGTGGTGGTGGTGCAGAAGGCTTGCTTGTGAGACCTTAAATGACGTTCAGAGCCTTGGATTGGCACGGACCATGCGCTAAGAGCACGTGGTAAACTGCTTCAACGGCTGGGCTGCATTCTTGTTACGCTGATGCTGATTTAGCATGCATCCAATAATCTTTCTGACCTACTGTTGTAATCAAGAGCTCTAGCCTTGGGGCCCTGTCCATATTGCTGTACCCCATATGATGGCTACAAGCTACAGAGAGAAATCCTGGGATATCGGGAAGACCTGTCAAAGGCATTCAGCACCTCTGGGACCTTGGAACAACAGATGACCCGGAAACTTTACCTAAATCTCGGCACCTGTCCAAGAAGATCAATTGCTCCTTACTACACTACAAGCCAAACCGCACCGCCTTGTAACCTCCCCAGAACTCGGTCTCCTTCTGCAACACCCTTGCAGCCTTCTCCAGTCTCTCCGTCTTCTCCATCCTACCAACACCCACGCTGGGACCCGCAGCGCTCTCTCCAATCCCCAGGCCCAAAGCCCGTCTCGCCCCCTCTCCCAGCACCCACTTCCTATCACCCTCCCCACCAACCAACACCCCGATCCTCTTGCCCCCCTCTCCCAAAACAGGTGGTCTTCCGCTACCAACCCTCTCTGCCCCCTTGGCCCCCGCCAACTTCCGAACCTTCCGAACCCTGGCGGCATCTCGGGCTCCCATCACTTCTCTTTTCCTCACGCCCTCGAATCCCGGCCGGAGGTCGAAGTTCTTGTCGATACGCCTGTAAAGGCCGTTCAGAACTAGTCGTCGTCGCCACTCGATCCTCCATTTGGGAAGGACATCTTCGATCAGGTCGGCGCGTGCGCGCAGGGGGAAGGAGTCGAGGTCGGTGTCGTCGTACAACAGCCTGAGAGGCTGCTGATAGAGCAGACCTTGGTGCGGAAAGAGACGTTTGTTGGCCCCAGCGGGCGGCGTGTACTTGGTCTTGGCCATGATAATTGTTTGAAGCTTTTCAGGAGGTGTTTTGATAGTTGTATGCTGGCTAGCAGCAAAAAGATGAGAATTGAGTGTGATTTTGTGTGAGATGTGATATAGGGCTTGAGAGGAAGGAGAGGAGAAGAGAGAGGACGGAATGGAGGCGAGATTAAATAAAGGGACGAGCTGGAAGGGCGATAGGACCTACAAAACCTACAATAGTACGCTGAATACATTTAAAAAGATATTGCTATTGTACTCGCTACTCGCTTTCCTATTGTTAGCTTTAAGGTGAACTAGAATAGAAACAATAGAAATATCGAATGAAAGTGTCCTATTGTGTTTTCACTTCATCACTCCAGCTATTCACTTCACCGTTTGTGATCATGTCAATCTACAATCGAGCCGAGCCCGTCACAGGCCTCCATGGATGGCGAAAGACGACAAAATAAGCACCAACGCATTCACCAACGCCCAAACAAACGGTATCCAAGTAGACATCTTGAAATATCCAGCCTGGTACACGCCCCCGAGTCTGCGCAAACGTTAGCTCTAGTATATCTTGAACATTCGTGTAGGATATCCCATACAGCCCTCCTACGACGCTTCCGGCAATCAATCCCTCCAGCCCTCCAACAATCGCATACAATATAGGGGCCATCCATATGAGCTTCCAATTGCGCCATTGCACTATGCATGCCCATGCTGCGACCACGAGATGAACGGCGCCAAAGAAGATGAGTGTCCAGGCAGTGGTAAAGCGCCAGATGTCGCCCGGACGGTATAGGTAGTAAGGCTTGACTGCCCTTAAGGGCAGAGGCCAGTATAGCGAGGGAAATGCAGGGGTTTCGTATCCCGCCGGGACGGCGCTATCAACGCGCTGGATGAAGCTGGAGAACATGAGTTTGTGTGCGGTTGGAGCTGCGGGTGGACTCCTTACCTCATTTTGGCAGCATGGCTTTACATGCGCTTCTGTTCTAGGCGCACTCCAGGAGGGCAGCTTGTGCCTCGTTTCGTTGTCGTGAATAAATGCGATGGTCGTGACGTCTTGGTGAATGTGTTGGTGAAAGAGCAACGTGAGCTTCATAGGGCTACGCTAGTGCGGATATCCCCGACTACCTCGGCGCTCGCGACCGTGTATGTCAACACCCGCCATCAGACATTCCCGGATGGTCGTTTGTCTACAACACGCAAAGTCATAGGAAGAGGCCGTAAGTGAGACTTGATACGATGCCGGCCGACCGCCTTCTCTCGACCCTCCTTCGATCCCTGCAGACCTGGACAGATCAACAAGACACGCCTCGGTATGCGCCTCCCCACGCGCCAGCTCAGTAGCAAAGTCATTAACATCTGCAGGATACTTGGGACTGCTTCATCGCTTCTTACCACTCTTGGGAACCCCCACAATCTTAGCCTCTTAACCTCACATCTCCTTACCGCTCCCGCCTTTTGGGACCGCCCCGATGGCGTTCGAACACCCCTCCGACTTCTCTCAGTTTTCCACGCTGCAGTCACCACTCTAATCAACTACCATAATGATGTGCGCCATCGTAAAGCACCAGAGCTGCTTCCCGGCCAGACACCCACAGGGGGCGGTCTTCCTCTCGATGACTGGGTTCGCGCAATAGTGACCGGTGCGGATGACCGAAGCCAACGGTGGAAGCACCTGGTTGTCCTGGGAGGCCTGCTGATTGGGATTGGAGGGTTGGAAGAGCAGGGGATGGATCTCTATTGGGTCTCTGGTATACGGAAGAGAATAGAAGGGGCGCTAGTACGGGCGGCGAATCTCGCCTTGGTCGAGGTTAGGGAGCGTTCGGAAACAGACGGACTCGGAGGCCATACTATTGCTCTCGTCCTGAATCATTCCTTCACATTTTTAACAGATGGAGAAAGAACTCAGATCGACTACGATCTCCTACTACCAGTATTGCTTGGCACAGCTTACTTTTCTACTGAAGGCTTCCAATCGGCGTACTTTCTCGGGGGTCTAGATTTGGATATAACTGTCCAGGAGAACAGATTCGAATGGAACGTAAGGCAGCTTGCGAATCTGAATTCAAACACCTATATCTAACATGTTCAGGTCCGGTCCAGCTCCTTCCGACAAGTCGAAGCCATCATGGCTCGACCGTTAGTGTCTTCGATGGGCCCATTGTCGCGGCTCATTGCACACTCAGTGGAGAACGTAAAGGATCCTTGGCTAATACAAACCATGATGGATGATCTGGCAAGCTTCTCTCGAGCACTCACAACTCAATGGCGTCAAACCAGATTTTCCGGGGTAGATCCTGCAGAAGAATCGATTTACCTAGGCGAGGAAGCCCTAAACAAGACCCTCCCCGTACTGTGGAGGCTACTAAAGGCCGCCTTATTTGCTACCACTATCATATTACGCGGGGTCCTCAGCCGAACTCTGGGTGACGGAGCTCTTGCGGCAGACGCTGTTGCGCCCATCCTAGCATCCCAAACACTTCACACCCTTCGCCATCTCTATTTCATCACATCTCGCCTTGGGCCCGCTTCCTTCTCACAGCACACATTCGTCTACCTAACTGCCATCGACGTACTGTCAGCGTACCCTATACATGCAGACAAATTCCTCAAATCTATCGCACCTCAACAGCTTGGCCAGATTCCTCGACATCCACTGGATCGAATACTGGATCTCTACTTTCTTAATACAGCTGAGCACTTCACACTTATTTTATCAACCACAACGAATGAGGATCTCCTCGTGGCGTCGGCGGTACCATACCTTGCGGCGGGCGGGGACCACAACTTGCTACCAATATTTGAAGCCGCACACAGCGTTATGCTTGCCGTGCTCTCGGCGCCCCAATCTGCGGAGATCACAGCAAAGCACCTTCCTTTCTATATCGATGCACTTTTTGGTATCTTCCCACAAAACTTATCCCCACGACAATTTCGACTAGCTTTCAAAACCCTGATGCGAGTCACGGCCCCACCATCAACACTTTCAGCATCACATCCTGATCTACCTGCTACATTACTGGAACTTGTGTTCCATCGTGCTCTCAACGCGCCAACTACTCCTCTACCTCCCGATGAAACAACATTAGCACTGCAAGGGTCTGACGCCCCGCCTCCAGCTCTCTCGGAACAAGCTGTCTTAGCCCTCACACTTCTCGATGCTCTTCCTTTCCTCTCGGTCCCACTCCTAGAAGATTGGATGTCTCTATGCGCAGAGTTGCTAAATGTCATTGACGACGGTTCTATGAGAGAGGCAGTCAAAGCGAGATATTGGGAGGTACTTGTGAGTGGAGAGATGGACCCGGAAAGAAGTGAGACAGCTGTTGCATGGTGGGGAACAAGAGGCGGCAGAGAAATGGTGCTTTATGGGAGGGAGCGGGAGCGGGAAGAATTGAAGATGATGAGTGGCGCACTAACCGCCAAGGGCATTCCAAGAGAAAGCAAGTTATAGGTCTATGAGTAGTTTTGAATACCGCAATCGATACCCACAGATATACGAATAATTTACCACAAAGGAGAAAACGTAGAATTAGCCCCATGTGCCTCCCTGTGCACAAAGCAGTCATAAAGCGATCACTTCAGTTGCGGTCTTGATGAGCAAACGCTGATCCTCTCCGGTGAGACAAACCGGGGAGAGAAAGTCTGAGACAAACGGGGTAAATAAATTTCTCCATCAATCCAGCTACGGTCCAACCCTTTCCTACTTTTCCAAGCATGAGGGGATCACCACTACCCTGATGATAGCCCCAATCACCAAAGCTCCCAACTTCGCAGTGATTACCACAAGACTTGTGAGCCCTCTCGATCTCGATCCTATGCACAGCCGCAATATCGGCCTTATAGTCGTCGTCCCCGCTCATGTTCTCGTTCTCCGTACTCCGGGGTCCTCACGGATGCCCACCACGACAACCATACAACCGAACGTCGCTATGATGGCCCGCTCGATACCATTCTTCCAAAGCATTACAGGATATCACTCACTTGCTTCTTCTGGTATCACAATGGTCGTTGTAATAAGAGGGATGTGGACTGCGCGTATGCCCACGGGGAGACGGAGGTTCTTGCTGGGGCTCCGCTCAATTACGGAGGGCCTATGGGGACTGGTAATCACTTGCTAGCTTCAAAAGAGATTAAATATTAATCATCACGGTTTAGAGAGCTTAGTAGGGCAGCGAGGGCGAAAATGCACGTCCACCATGTCGAACTTGTCCATCGAGGGCTTGACAAGGAGGGAAGACAGTCTGAAAAGGAGAGAACAAGAACCGAGAAACAAATCGGAGGCCTTTACCAAGAAAGAGAACGGCTTTGATAAGCGAGTCCGGCTTCAGGAGAAGGAGTTCAAGCTCAGAGAGAAGAAGGTCGCTAGAAAGGAGGAGGTATTGATGAAGGCACAGTCAGCGTCTTGGACGTGCGAGAGGTGTGACGGTCCAGAAGATCATAATCCACACGCCTCTCCGAAAGCCTCCTATCCCCTTAGCGTTCATATATTGTCTTCCTTGATCTGACGGTCTCGATTGTGCCATGTCCTTCGTAAGTGTACAAGGTTCGGCTCACTCCGTGCGTGTCTGGGCACGCGGTACTTCGTGTGGTCGATTGGCCACTAACAAGGTTAGGCCTTCTTTCAGCTCGAGCGTAGTTGTCTCATTATATATAACCACCTGCAGTGCGTAAGTTTCTTGTCTTTGCATCACTCGTACTCGCAGCCTCCAAGGCAAGATGGACAAGCGCAATCTGCGCGCAAAACATCCAAGACCTAGTGTTCTACTTCCGCATTTCTTCACGTCACCTCACTACCGCGATCCTTTGTCCTGCCTTGCGCTTCCCTAGATCTCCCGATCTTCTACGTCTACTAGTAGTGTCTAATTCGCTTCCTATGCGCGCCTCTTTCAACCAAATTGCTGGTAAGAAGAGCAGCCCACGCGTTACACGGAATGATTACTTATCCTGGAATGCAACACTGCCGAAAACGTGCATCTAGATTTCGAGCGGAAGAGACACGATGCACTTACGATGCTTTTGACCGGCAAGACAGATGATACATGTCAAGTTGAAATGCTCGTTCGAGACAGGGTAGAATCTGAAGGAGGTATAAGATGGCATGACAATTCTAAAGTCGACCACCGCATGAAGCACAGCTTTTCGACTCCCTACTTCTTGGAGCACATCGAGATCGAGCAGTTCTCTTTTTCTTTTCTTTTCCGCATTCTAGCTTCCTAGCTTCCTGCACACTGCGGAGTCATGAGTTTCCTTGGGCGTGTCCGTATCGGCCATAAGGCCCCCGACTTCCACTGCGACGCTGTTGTCAAGGGTCTCATCGAAGGTCTGCCCATGTTACCAACCTCCAATCTCCCAAATTAACTAATGTGGCCCCAGAGAAAACTCTCAGCAGCTACATCTCCCCCACCAGACAGCAGTGGCTAATCCTGCTGTTCATCCCCGCAGCCTTCAGCTTCGTGTGTCCGACCGAAGTTCTCGCTTTCCAGAACTGCCTTGACGAGTTCCAAGATAGGAACTGCGAAGTTGTGTTTGTGAGCGTCGACACCAAGCACTCGCTGTGGCACTGGCAGAATGTGCCACGGCATTATGGAGGACTAGGGCAGATCGATATCGCGCTGCTGAGCGATGCGAGTCATAGAATGAGTAGGGATTATGGAGTCTTAATTGAGGAGGAGGGGGTCTGTTTGAGAGGCTTGTTTATACTGGATGATAAGGCGATTGTGCAGCAAGTTTGTAACCCGTCTGCTTCTAATTACCCCTATTCCCTCCCTTCCAGATTCTACCTTGGTTTAAAGGTTACTAATACACACACCAGGTAACTCTCAATAACGTTACCGTCGGCCGCTCCGTTCTCGAAGCACTCCGCCTCCTCGAAGCCTTCCAAGCCGTCGCTAAACATGGAGTCCTCTGCCCCATTGACTGGAAGCCCTCAACCAACACTATAACCGATTCCTACGAAGAGCGTCTCGCAAAATTGCAAAAAGAGTTTGGCGATATGCCAATAACTGATCTAGACGCCAAGCATAAGAGCGCAGTTAGTAGTCCAGTTTCTTCCGAGCGCCGCTCTGCAAGCACAACGAGCATGGTGACAAGGACGGTTGATAATCCGAATCATATCTCTACTACCGCGACGCACACTACGTCTGGCAAGGCGAAAGAAGAGAAAGAGCAACGAGCCAAAGACAAGCCTCATATACCAAGTTCCACGTCCTCGTCCCAGAACACCAAACAAGACTGCGTGCCGCGCCATTCTGGGGATAAACCACCGTCGAGCCATATCCCATCTGTGCCAGCATCGACGCCCGCAACGCCCGCGACACTCGATATGACCACACAAATACAGGCACCGTCACAGTCATGTGCGTCACCGCCGCCGGTTGCAAAAAGGTCCTCGTCTTCGTTTGCAGGTACGGCAAGGCATTCTAGAGGTGAGTATGGTGAATATTAGTTAGTACAACTAGTCTGCCTTCATTCTTCCTTCCATCTAATCGTCCCTTCCGCTCCTAAGTATTGTCTACAGCACCAACCCAGCCCTAGCACCGTTCAACACCCCCCTCATCCCACTTACACCCAAACCATAACCTCTCCTAACAGGCCACTCCACCGCCACCTTCTCCCCCCTCCACAAACCCCACACCTACGAATCCCGCCGTGGAACCCATGTGATCCTCGAGTTCGCAGACCCAACCTGCTCCCCACAAGCCTCGCCCAACACTACCCCCTCCACCGGCCAGATCTCCCTACACTCCCCAAATTCCTACACCCAACTCGTACCCTGTCATTCCAGCTCCTCCTACAACTCCAGCTCCACGCTCTCCTCCATATCCCCTTCTCTCTCACGGTCTGGGAGTCAGTTCGTACACGCACGGCCAGCGATGCCGGCAGAGCCAAGCCCGAAAGGGGGACAGACAAGAATGCAGGCTACGTTTGAAGCGCTCAAGAAGCTGGGTGCGGGGCTGAGTAGTCCGAGGGTGGATTTCTCGCCAAGGAAAATTGGGAATAGTGCCAAGGGGACGGGGGCAGGGACAGGGCCGGGGACGGGGTCTGGAGGTGGGAATGGGAAGGTGGAGGGCGAGTGGGGGTATTTTGATGTCGTGCCGGAGGTTGTGGGGACTTGATAGAGAAAGAGGGGTACATTTTAATTGACTGCACTGTTTTTGGGCTGGTACACTTAGGTTCTAGATGTGGGCTTGGGATTTGTGTTGCGTTCATTTGTTCTTGCTGCGTTGGTGGATTAGTACGGACTGTTGAAGTTCTCGCGAGGTACTTTGGAGAAATTTTCAGGTGCTTGTACAGGACTTGTGGTGTCCTTACTATTGACATTCCATTCCCTTCTATTAAATACTCTTGTTCTTAAAGTAATCTATCATTGCTATCCACCCTAATCTCATTCGCCGTGATATTCATTCACTGACTCGAACTTGCACGGCTACAGGCTCAACATCTGAAAGCCCCAATGCAAGTACCTAGTCAATGACGCCTACCCCATATGAATTTTGAACCTCTGCTTGACAAGCCTCCTGCACATAGGACACTTCGTCACTCTCTGCGGTGTATGCGAATGCTTGACAGGAACAACAACATCAGCACACCACTGACACATGACCATGTGTCCACACGGTAGCACCGCTATGTCCGCTATTTGCGAGTAGCAGATCTGACAGGACAAATTCTTAGTCATCTCCGCGTCGGTCAACGCGGGTGGTCGATCCGGTTGGTTGTCTAATGACATTTCGGGTGGGTAGAGACCTTCCTGAGCCGAGACGACTGCGTTGGCGGTGATGAGGAGGCCCGACAGTCTGTTTGTCATTTGCTGGAGGGATGTGCGTAGATCGGGCGAGGAATCGGATGCGGATGCGAAGACGGATGAGGAGGTTGCTGTCATTGACGCGCTCGGTGGCACGGAGGTTGAGGGGGGAGTATTGCTCGGGTCGGTGGAGCTGCTTGAGAAATTGGGGATGGTGATGCCGGAAATCGAAGGTACATCCCCAATGGGTGATAGATCCCGTGGCGTGTAGCTCCCAGCATTTCCCATTTGGTGCTGTTCGAGGAGGCGCGACAGTCTGTTTGTCATTTGTTGGAGGGATGTGCGTAGATCGGGCGAGGAATCGGATGCGGATGCGAAGACGGATGAGGAGGTTGCTGTCATTGACGCGCTCGGTGGCGCGGAGGTTGAGGGGGGAGTATTGCTCGGGTCGGTGGAGCTGCTTGAGAAATTGGGGATAGTGATGCCGGAAATCGAAGGTACATCCCCAATGGGTGATAGATCCCGTGGCGTGTAGCTCCCAGCATTTCCCATTTGGTGCTCTTCGACGATATTTCGACGAGACTCTTGCAACACGCCCCACAACAGCTGCTCTTCTATTTCTTGTCGTTCGCTCGGTGTGAGGTCGTCCAGGGAAGGGGGAGCAACTTGCTCTCCTGTTTCTCGACGCTGCTCAGCCTGTCGATATCTGTCCCAAGCCCGATTGTACATGGACGAAAGAGGGGACTCGTAATCGTCCTGTTGCACGTCTTCTCGGGTGCCAAACAGGCGAATAAGTCGTTCTCGCGCACGTTGAAGATGCACTTCTGTCCGGTTTAGAGGCCGGGAGAGACCCGTAGCCTCGCGGGAAGGTGGCATATCGGCAGCTGCTACTTCCCCCGCTCCTTGTGTCGCCGCAACTTCTGTGTCGTCGTCTGATGCTCCTGCCAGCAAACTGTCCAAGGCTTCCTCAAGGCTCTGCTGTGGGGTGTCCTCTGTCTGCTCCTCTGCCGATGCGGTATCTCGTCCAAACCTATTCTCAGGCCTGCTTGCGTCGTTGCTGACTCTATTTCTCAACTGTTCCAGCGTCCGTGGTAGGAATCCGGGACTGACGTCTCTGAACGGCTCTCCAACTACAGCAATGCGGTCTTCTGTACCGTCCGCGTGTCTCACGATCCGGTAACCCTGGTGGTATTCGAACCACCGCTGTAGGAAGGCCGTCTGGTCTGGGTTGGAGGGGATCTGAGTCTGCGATGCTTCGAGAGGGGGCTCCGTTGCGTGTAGGCGATTGTTCCAGAACTCTGGTTGCGTACGTCAGTATTGCTCAACAGTTGAGTTTGATATCGAAATCCCATTGACGCGTAGCTGATTGGGCAAACTTGGACTTGCCTTTGCAGAACCAGCAGTAACTCTGCCATCGCGTGCCACGCTGGACGAAGCCCACGCCGTCAATGTAGACGGCATAGTTGCGCGAATGAACGCGATTGTCGGCACATGCGCAGCAATTCGGCGTCGATGTGAGGCGGCACGATGTCGGGAGCTTGTGGGGGCAGTGCGTATCTAAACGCGGACAGTCGGCGGTGAGGGTGCCCATTGCAGCGCGAAGTGGGGATCTCTGCGAGTATGTAGCCGAAGGTGTGGGTAGTTATAAGGGAGAATATTGTTACAGATTGGAGTTCAAGTCGCGTACATTTAAATTGCAGGTGAGGTCAATAGAAGGGCGGACTCAACGACGCTGAAGTCGGGGTAGCGGGCTGGGCTGTGGCGGGGCACTGGGGCAATTCACCGTGCTAGCTGCCTTGCGCGTCTCGCGCTGCGCCCCAAGCTCAAGCACAGCATTATGGGGAACCCTAGTTCACTACAACACAGTCAGTAATCTCCAGATCAATTTAATTACCATAGGTCATAAATTGAAACCTTCGCAGGACAGAAACATTCCTCCTGCCTCTCCTGCACACTCTCACGACCCAGGCTAGCTGTACAAACTAACGATAATTCATTATCAAGACACTCAGACCTTCGTTCCACATATCGATCGTATCGGTGTCAGAATGTCGGCGTCCAGCTTCAACTACTTTCTGCCAAATATAAACGGCGTTGTCAAGATTTCGTTACCAAGCGATCTTACGGAAGAGGAGCTGCTGAACTTTCCCGCCTTTGTAAAATGGATTACGACCCTCACTCGCTCCCTCGCGCTCCAAAACAGCAAAGCCCATAAGTTCAATTCGTCCCCGTACAAAATTGAGAAGATTGATGTTCAGTCGATTGTCAGGTTTGGCCCAGACAAAGTCGGATTCATCAAAATCCAAGCCACAATCAAGAATGAAAGAGGAGAATGGATACCAGGAGCTGTGTTCCTTCGCGGGGGTAGCGTCGCTATGCTGGTGAGTTCTACAAAGGTCTGACATAGAGACTCCCACTGAATAAGACCAGATGATACTTCAACCTGATGACGCCAAAGCTAGCACCGAGGACGATAAGTGGGTCATTCTCACAGTGCAACCTCGCGTGGCCGCTGGGTCACTTGCCTTCGCCGAGATTCCTGCCGGCATGATTGACAACAGCAATTCTTTCACAGGCACGGCTGCCAACGAGATCGCGGAGGAGACAGATATCAAGGTCATGGAAGAAGAGCTGATCAACATGTCGGCTTTGGCTGCACCGCAATCAACAACCACAGACTGGAAGTCGTCAACCGCACGAGGTATCAAAGATCCAGAAACCGAGACGGAGCCGTTGGAAATCGCGACATACCCAAGTCCAGGAGCCTGCGACGAGTACATTCCCACATTCCTGTACCAGAAACGGTTGCCGAGGGACATCCTCAACGCTCTCAGAGACAGGGAGACGGGTCTCCATGCCGAGGGTGAAAAGATCACTCTCAAGTTGGTCCGACTTGAGAATCTGTGGAGAGAGTGTAGTCGAGATGGCAAATCGTTGGCCGCCTTCGCTCTCTACGAGGGTCTGCGAAAGGAAGGAAAAATTCCGAAGATCGAGGAGCTGAGTGCCGAAAAATTAGGAGACATGAGGACGAAGCTTGCGCAAAAGAACAATGACGTGGCGAAGATGTAACTCGATTGGAGAGTGTCACTCAGCATGCCTCCTAGCGACATCTTGCCCTCTTTTTTTTATGGAGACGTTTGTGTCTTTCGGCCAGCTCCTTCTCGGACTGTCTGAAAATTTGTTGCAAATGATGGATACATTTGCCCTGTACCATACCATCAATATATACATGCGACTAGATGTGAGATTTGTAGGATTCAACGGGGGATAGTCAGCAACAAGAGAAGCGGGCCTCGCTCTCGCGATCAACGGAGACTCCGCGCAAGCTCCGCGCTCGGCTTCGGCATTATCCAGTGAAAGCATTCGGTCTTTAATCCTTCAGCCTCAACGTCAGGGGTCAAGATTTATCTTTTCTCCTCTTCTTAAATACTCCATTCGCCATCCAACCGTGTTACCATTCATTCTATCCTCTGCTTATTTTTTGAGATCGCCATCCATTTTCCTTAGATTCTACACTCAGCATTTCTTTGTGCTGTTTACCTTGAGATAGACTTCCATATGGAGACTTTAAAGGACTCCGAAATTTCGGGCTCCTCTATTCATTCAAGAAACACTAGCCAAATAGACGACGCCCCGACGCACAACCACGATGTCGAGAATCCTTCCACCCTTGACAATACCACCCTTGACAATGAGAAAGAGACGAAGGACCCAAACATTGTCGACTGGGACGGTCCCGACGACGTAAGATTACTCCAGCTATGGTTATAATATGCATCTTCTTACCAACGTAAATTTCCTAGCCGGAGAACCCCATGAACTGGCCCACAACAAAGAAAGTCTCCGCCATCGCCATTGTATCCCTTATCACTATGCTCTCACCCTTGGCATCCACTATGATCTCCCCCGCCACCGCGTCCGTAATGAACGATTTCGACTCCTCCAACGAGACGCTCGGCGCCTTCGTGACTTCCGTCTACCTGCTCGGGTACTCCTTCGGGCCTCTCGTCATTGCGCCATGCTCTGAGCAGTGGGGTCGTGCTGTTGTCTATAACGTCTGCAATTTCATCTTCTTGGTCTTTAATATTGCGTGTGCGTTGGCGCCGAATCTTAACGCACTGATTGTGTTTCGGGTGTTTGCGGGGATTGCTGCGAGTTCTCCACTTACGCTTGGGGCGGGCACGATTGCGGATATGATTCCTTTGGAGAAGAGGGGGCTGGCTATGGCGAGTTGGATTTTGGGGCCATTGGTGGGACCGACGTTTGGGCCGTTAGGTGAGTGTGGTGATACGTTGCTGGAAACATTTGGATGGCACTGACAATTGTTGTGTAGCTGGAGGTTATCTTGCGGCGGCAAAAGGCTGGCGATGGATTTTCTGGCTTATTTCTATCATTGTAAGTCTTGCCATAGATCCTGTATGCCCTGTATACTGACATGTTTTTCAGGGCGGTGCCGTCTTCGTTGCTAGCATGCTATTCATCCGCGAATCCTACGCCTACGTTATCTTACAGCGCAAGGCGAATCGCCTGCGCAAGGAAACTGGAAACCTGAATCTCCGATCCGCTCTCGATACCGGTCGCACACCTCAGGAGCTGTTCAAGTTCTCCATCGTGCGGCCCCTGAAGATGCTGTTCCTCTCTCCGATTGTGTTCCTCCTGTCGCTGTAAGTGCTCACATGTATCCCTCGTTTCAAGTCACCGTACTTACAAATGGATGAAGATATATGGCTATTGTATATGGCTACCTTTACCTCTTGTTCACGACTTTCCCACGCGTTTTCGAAATTCAATACGGTTTCTCTGTCCAGAGCGTCGGCCTCACATACCTAGGCACAGGCGTTGGCTCATTCATAGGTCTTCTCTTCTGCGGCGCGGTCTCCGATCGCGCGGTGAAGATCCTCACGAAGCAAAACGGGGGGATAGCAAAACCGGAGTACAGGCTGCCCACCATGTTCGTTGGTGCAATTCTCGTTCCTATCGGACTATTTTTGTACGGTTGGACGGCAGAGAAGAAGAATCATTTTATGCTTCCAATCACAGGCACTGCATTCCTAGGAGCAGGCCTGTTTTGCATATTCGTGAGTCGCAGTATTCTAGAACCTTGTTGCTAGGTTACTGATATTATTTTTGAAATAGATGCCGGCCTCCACCTACCTCGTCGACGCCTACACCATCCACGCCGCCTCCGTCTCAGCTGCAGCCACCGTCTTCCGCTCTCTTCTCGGCGCTCTACTCCCACTGGCAGGCAACAGCATGTACAACGCCCTTGGCCTTGGATGGGGAACGTCGGTGCTGGGGTTCATTGCTGTGGTGTTTATGCCGATGCCGTTGGTATTTTGGATGTTTGGGGAACGGATTAGGAAGAGCAGGTTCACTCAAGTCACTTTCTAATTAGACGGAGCAAGCTCGAGGGCGGAGAGGACACACTCCACGTTGTCACCTTCGAGCAGACGCTTCAGCGATCTGATGTGACAGTAAGGCGATTGCGACCTTAATGAGAAAGGATTGACTGGACTTTGACTACAAGGATCTTGACGCTTCATCATGGATCGTTGTTCGGTGCTAAATTTGATAAATTTCTTTTGTATTTTATTGGGAACTAGTGTGTAATTGTAATAGCATATTAGATTTAACTAGCATAGAAAAACTTAATTCATTGTCCAAATCCTGGCCATTACGTTTCAAGTGAATTCGGGAGTGTGAGAAAACCCGAAGGATGCCTTAGTTTACACTTAATTGTAAGCTAAGCTAATTGGTATTTAGTTTAAACACGTGATGTGGAACATCCAACAGGTCTAAAACTTGAGATCTTGGACCTCAATACAGGTTGAGCTGTGACAATAGGGTATCTTCATCGAATCAGCTCATTGGCCTCGCCTAACTCCACCCCGCGAGCTTACGTAGAGCGAAAACGACATCAAATCTCGGTCTCTAATGAGGCCGTGCATCCTTCCGCGGAAACTCCGCGGTGAGCCGTCATTCTAAATTCCCCCGTCCGACTTCATCTCCATGGAAAACCCGACATAACAATGCCCAAGGACACGCAAATGCATTCCGCGCCCCGCCAACGGCCAATCTCTTGCAAACTGTGCAGGTCTCGGAAACTACGCTGTAGTAGAGAAGCCCCATGCTCGAACTGCGTATCTCGAGGCGTTCGATGCGAATTGGAACCTCAGGCATCGCCTAGCATTTCTACCACTACTTCAGAATCAGACCTCGTCGAGCGTATTCGCAAGCTGGAACAAATTGTGGAGAGCCAGCAGTTACGGCTGACATCCACTACTCAAAATTTAGACCGGGAGCAGGCGACGGCACAGGAGAGCTTGGACACGATTACTCCTGTGTCGCAATTACACAGGTCGGCTCTCTTTCCTGAATCTGATCATCTGGATAAAGACGTCGCGTGGCTTGAGAGTATATACAGCGGCTTTGACCTTTTGGTAACCATGCCCTTCTGGTCACAACATATTTTCCTCATCTGTACTGATGGCTAGCAGCAAGACAAGATACCGACCAACAAAATAGTATTCAGGAGTTGCCCGATCCAACACATCACATCAGCACAGCCTTATCTGCCTCCAACTGCATTCGACTACTCTACAAGGTTTGAGCCAACTCGATGTGTCTGGCTTCCCCAATACGCCGAGGCAAAGGTCCTCATAGAGAAATACGTTCAAAATATTGATCACGTCCATCACGTCGTGCATGTTCCCTCGCTCCTCTCCGTCCTCGACGAAGTGTATACGTGTTTGAATCAGCAAGGTCTGGTCAAGCCTGGAAAGATCATTCTCCTACTGGGTATATTCGCGAGCTGTACACACTCCTGGGTTCAGACCGACTGTGAGGAGCGTGACCCTTTGTTCGCCACGCCCACAGAAGCTAACCTCCAAGCACCTTTGTGGGTCAAAGCACTTGAGGATGTGCTCGACATTGCTCATCGAACGACAAAGGTTTCATTAGAAGGGGTCCAAGGAATCATCATTACATTCTTCGTGATGGTGAACTTCGAAGGGTTCTCGAGAAGGAGCAGAGCAATTTACTATTCTGCACTTCTGCTGGCACGAGAGCTAGGCCTACATTGTTTAGACCATCCCGCCAACGCTACTCAAGCAAACACAGCGCAGACAGAAATGGGCCGGCGAGCATGGTGGTAGTACGTAATAGCTTCTCCCCACTCTTCTTCTCCTCTGCTATCTCTAAAACCCGCTATAGTATCGTTGCGTCTGACTGGTTGGTCTCCTTGGTTCCCTGTGGTCCAGGAATTGAAGAAACGGAATCAGACTTACAACTGCCTAGGGGCTTTGCTGCACGGTTCGATGGCGTCGCTCGGGGCGTCTACCAATGCCACTTGCGTCAAATGGCAACTAAGAAGCCTCTCAATATCGACGACGAGGATATCGTAGACGGCATGAGTCTCGTCGAACGGCCGCTATCTCGGCCTACATCTATTTCGTATTCACTGCAGCGCATCCGTCTCGCCGAGATCTCACGCATGATCGTGGACCGTACGCCTCTCGTTATGGGGCAAGAGGGCGGCTTTAGCAGCGGCCCCAGCCACGACGTCGTCATGGACATCGACACTGAGCTGCAGTCGCTCATCAACGACCAAATCCCCCACTTCTTCTCCATGTCCGTCGCAACACTCATCGAGACATACAATCTTGACCCGTTAAAGGCAAGGCATATCGCACAGCAGGGATTCATGTTCAAGTCACTCGTATACGCGCAGCGGTGCAAACTCCATTGGTAATAATGTCCAGGCACGATGCTAAGCCGGGTCTTAGCACAAGTACCTACCCTTATTCGAGAGTGTATGCTAACTGTCTTGTAGTAAGAAGACCCCTCCTCTTCCTTGCAAAAGATGCTACATCCATGGTATCTTATACACGTGGAGGTTTCTATACGTCGTGCTAATTATACCGCCTTCTGTAGTCCCGTTCTACAGCCGTGGGTTCACAGATCCTACATATGCCGCGTCTCGGGATATCTGTCTGAGGTCTGCCCGCTTCATCATCCAGACCGAATCGAACCTCGAATACTCGGGACTCCGATATATGATACGCTACAAGTTCATTGGGCTCCTGTAAGAGTTTCCACCCATTACCTTGAAGTGACGGCTAACAGCGTAAGAATGTCCGTGTTTATGGCTAGTCTAGTGCTGCTCATGGATCTGTGCCATAATAGGTCGTCACCGTACCGCGAGCAGCAGCGAGACGAGATTACAGCCGCGGTAAAGATCCTCGAAGAAGCGAGACACGAGTCCGAAATCGCAGCCAAATTTCTGGATTCGCTCATCCTGGTACTGAAGAAACACAAAGTGGCGCCTACCACCCAGCCTAGTGAGCAGCTACCGACACCTTCGATTTCAGTTGGAGAAACACCGGCGCTGTTCAATGCCGCCGGCCAGCCCTACAGCGAGTGCCCCACCGTTTCCACCTCAACATGCGTTTTGGGAAACAACGAACCCAGCAGGATCGACACTACCATGTCCGGTGACGCATTTACGGACGGAGGAGATCTTTCATCGTACTTCAGTGACTTGGCGCAGGGCGTGGACGCCAGCACCTACGACTGGGACAGTATCTTCTCTGGGCTCAACTCTTCGTTCATCTAGGGGACACGCACTTCTGAAATCTTCTTTATCGACCAATCTGATTTCGGCAAAGGGGGCCAGAAGGGCCAATCTGGCTTATGTGGCCACCTTTTTATACACACGCCCAGGCCCATCCCCAATATCATGGTGCAACGGACCCGCAACCACCGGAAACGCGTCCACATGGCGAATCCCGAGAAAGCGTATTCGCGGTAGTCGCACGGAGGTCGGTCGTCGTTACTGCTGCGTTTGCATCGCCGCCTGCTATCGCAAAGTTTCGCATTCGGGAGAGCGGGAGGTGGTGGATTGGACATTGGAGTTTGTTTGTTTGTCGGGGGGGGTATTCGTCGTTGTCTTTAATTAGTCGGCGAAGCTATTGGTGCTGGACGTGCCAGAGATGCAGTTCCTTTCGTCTGTTCTTCGGGATCGAGTTGGGAGATTGGCGTGCGTTGGTTCGGTGGATGCGGGGGCCGCAGATTTCGGGACTCGACAGTCTCCCTTGAGAGCTTTGTGGCCGCAGTTTGCCGAGATTGTGTTGTGTTGTGTTGTGTTTTTGGACAGCGTTGTTACTGGAAAGATTGGGGGGCAAAAGTTTGTCCTTGAATCAATTCGACGTCTGCAAATTTATATAATTAATGTATTGCTGTGCTGGAGTCTTGCTGCTCACTTCGCCTTTCGTCTTGCTGCTGAGGCTTTGGTATCCAGTACATCAGGTCATGCCTATGGCGTTAGCGACTCTCAGTACTACCGAGGCAGATAACGACAGAGATAGACCATGTGCCATTTTGTCCACAACGGAACATGTATCATAGACTAGGCATTCGGATTGCCATTTTCACATGGATAGTCCTCCACTTCCCCCCTTAAACAAACCCACCAACCCCACCTCTCCATTCCCGGAACAGGCCCACGGGGAAGAAATCTGCCAACCTCTGATACCCCCTCACATTAGGATGCAAATAGTCGCCACTATCCCACTCCGGGCCCAACCTCCCTGAGACCCGCGGATCCGCCAGCACGGCATCAAAGTCCACCACAGCATCGAACACGCCGCTCCCCCTTATCCACGCATTGACCCTGCGCCTCGTAACCTCCCTCTCCGGGGCGGAATACGGCTGCGCGGAGGAATTGGTCGGCGCCGAGAAGGGCGTGATGGTGGCGGCGAAGACGGGGAGCCCGTGGGCGTGGAGGCGCGCGGCAATCTGCGCGTACGCCGCCACGAGCTCGGCGTAGACGGCGTCCTGCGCTGCGGGCGTCGCGGCCGCGGTCCCGATGTCGTTGACGCCTTCGAACAGAAGGACGTACTGGACGCCTGGGTGCGCTAGCACGTCTCTGTCGATGCGGGCCAGGGCGCTGGGGCCCAGGCCGTCGGCGAGAACCCGGTTGCCGCCTGCGGCGAGGTTCGCGATGCCGATGTGCGACGTCGAGGGGCTCTGTTGCAGCCGCGCGAGGAGTAGGTCCGGCCACCGGTTGTTTTTGTTGGTGTCGGAGCCCCGGCCGTCGGTGATGCTGTCGCCGACTATTAAGAGGGTGCCGGAGGTTGGGGGGACCCAGGCTTCGATTGCGGAGAGGAAGTACCAGTGGGCTGCGCTTTGAGTTGGGGACGTGATGCTGAGTTGGGGCGCTGAGACGGCGTTGCCGGTTTGCCACCAGCTTGTTGTTCGACTCCCGGGGTGGCTGGTTATGCTGTTGGTTGTCTGGCCGGTTGCGAGGTAGATGGTCACTGTGAGGACTGATTGGGACTTGACTTTGAAGTTCAAGGGGTCTGAGACTGCGAGTGCGCCGTTGGGAATCGAGATGGAGTCGCGGCCTGAAAACGTGACTTTCTGCAGCGTCTTCGTCTGGATCTGATGGATGCCCGCTGTGTCGTTCGCGGGCAGCGCCACGGTGACGGCCGTGACCGGTAAATTCGTCACACCAAATGCATTGGATATCTTTAATCTGATCTGCGACGCTCCAATGGAGAGGTGGAGAGTTTGTCTGATGGTGGAATTTACAAAGACAGCGCCGGTTTGGTTCTGCTTCTGATTAGTGAAAAGAGAGAGGGAGGTAGTGGATGATGGATGTACAAAGGGTGCAGGAGGCAGGTTCGCTGGCTCGGTGAGCTGGGGCATCGAGGCCCAGGTATCTACCCACCGACCATTGGGAGGGTTGGGACGTATGGCTCGGTTGCCGATGCTGTATATCTCGACGTCGTCACCCAGAACGAATACCGATGCTACTGCAGCGAGCAAGACAAAAGAACGTAACGATAACATCTTCAAACAACAATACCTTTTAACTAATTGCCCCTTGACGTGAAATGAAATCAGTGCGCAAGTTTCCTTTTGCACGTCGAGAACGCCATCTCTAATACACGGGACATATATTGCGGGCACAAGGAACTGCACCGCTAGGCTTCAACACGAAGCCTAATAAAGCAATGGCGACAGACGGCGATGGCACCTAATCTTCCTCATTCCTGAGCGAAGATGGGCGCTGGGGCGGGGATGTCGAGATTGACGGATAAATTGCACCGGCACGACGGTCCTGGTTGGTGGTGCAGTGCGGCTCAGTCCGGAAACCAGGGATTGCTTGGAGGCAATTTATCCTGTGGATCTGCCCGCAGCGTTGAGGAGTTGAGCCATGACGTGGTGATAGTTGTTGTGTAGTTACGCCCGAGCGAACGACCAACGTGCTGTTGGGTCAATTCTAGGGCGCGTGTAAAAATACTACTGGCTTGGTGTCACCGTGTACTACACCTATGCTGTATCCGCTAAAAGGGCTGTTGCGCTAAATGTTTAGAATGTTTGCTGCAAGTAGACAACATGGAGTAGTCGTTCACAATGGAGTGCGCAGCTTGCGAATTCAGGTTGGGTGACTTTCCAAGCTCCCGCAGAGGTGGGGGTGGGGTTCATAGACACACTAGTGAGAAAAAATCAATGCATCACGAAGGTCATGAAAGGCACATGGACGAGCTGTGACCTGTTTCCATTCGTATGTATCGTTGTCGCCGGGTCGCGTCGACATGACCCATGTTAGGAAAATGCTTAGACCTAGACGTGGACTTAGATATCGCGCCAAAATTGCAGTGTACAATGCACACCTACTCGAGGCCGACCCGTCTATTCCTACCCTATCCCTGGAAGTTGTGGTCGCTTGCTGTGTGTTGTGGGATAAATGCTCAGGGATACCACGAGACAAGAAGCACACTGCGGCTGCAAGAGCTCGAGCTGTCCCAGACGAGCGAGACATTGCATGACCTCGTAGCCGCACCGGCCGCCTGGTGCGCCAGCAACAGTTTGCAGAACTTGCCCATACCATCCAGTCATCCGTCGTGACGTCGTCCATGACGATGCTCTTCGTTTCGATGCCTCCATTCCGCCTTTCGCAGGTTCAGAAGTCGTCGTCGTCGGCCTTCTTCTTCCTCCTGCCCGACGCCTTCCTCTTCCTGCCGTCCACGTCCATGGCGTCGCCGTCATGCTTGTCCGCGGCAGCAGGCGCGTCGGCGACCTTTGCCATGATGTCGGAGAGGAAGTCGAACTGCTCGTCCTTGGTGATGGCCTGCTTGAGGTGGCCGGCGCCGACGCGTTTCGAGTTGCGGGCCTTGGCCTCGGCAGCGGCCTTGGTGACGAGGGAGATCATGAAGAGCTCGAGCGCCTTTGCTGCAGCGGGGGTCAGCGGAGAGCTTGCAGAGAGAGGTGTGTTGTGCATGTGCAGACAAGGGCGGGGGACGTACAAACAACAACGGGGGTGACCTGGGCGACCTTGCCCACGTCGTCGTCGGCCTGCATGATGCGCTTTATCCGCGCGACGGGGAAGTGGACTGTGATGTTGATGTGCTCGGTGCCTGGCAGAGCCGTGGAGCCGTCGACCCCGCTGGTTCCATTGCCGTCCTTGGGGCGCTTGCCCCTGGACTTTTCCGACTTGACCGACGCGTCGGGGGTGTAGTCGACGTCGTGGGCGGCCTCCTCCTTCTTCACGCCTCGAGGCATGAATGTGGGCGGGACGGGGGCCGGGAGGAAGACGGGACTCGAGGACGGCGGCGAGAAGGGCGGCAGGTGCGAGATGGAGCCTCTGTAGCGCTGGTGTTGGGGGTGGACGGGCTCGGGGTCGGCTGGAGGGTAGGTGGACAGGTCGTCTAAATTTGGGGATTGCGGCGCATATGTAGCGTCGTCGTCGTCCATTGGCGAGGAGAGGGCCTGCGCAGGGGCGGCCGATGGGCGGTGACGGGCGGTGACGGGCGGTGGTGGGCGGTGATTGGGCGGGGGCGACGCTGGGGG
>MU001894.1:0-75775 GCA_010093585.1 Melanomma pulvis-pyrius CBS 109.77
TGGCCGTCTCCATGCTCCGGCTCCTGCCCACCTACGCCTCGTCGCCCCTCGTCCGCACCCGCGACGCCGCCGTGCTCTCCACCTGCCACACCGTCGTCGACGTCGGCAGCGAGTACGACGATGCTCGCAACCGCTACGACCACCACCAGCGCGAATTCAACACCACCTTCCCTGGCCACAGCACCAAGCTCTCCTCGGCCGGCCTGGTCTACATGCACTTTGGCAAGGACATCATTGCCACCGTGACTGGCCTCCCCGCCGGCGCCGACCTCGACATCCTGTTCGAGAAGATATACACCGACTTCATCGAGGCCTTCGACGCCAACGACAACGGCGTCAACGTCATTGCCCCGAAAGACCTCGCGTCGGCCAACCTCGCCAAGAAGTTCGAGGACCGCGGCTTCAGCATCGCGAGCGTCGTCAGTCGCTACAACCACGCCCACTCGTCCATCCCCAGCGCCACCAAGTCCAAGGACGAGCTGCAGGCCGAGGAAGACGCCCGATTTCTCAAGGCATCTTCATTCGTGGGCGAGCAGTTCCTGCTCGAATTGACCGACCGTGCCAATGCCTGGCTCCCAGCCCGCAACGCCGTTGCAAAGGCCTTTGCCGACCGTCTGCAGTACGACGCCCAGGGCCGCATCCTCGTGCTCCCCGATGGCATGCCGTGGTCCGACCACCTCTACAATCTCGAAAAGGAGACGCCCCTTGCGGAAGGCGTCGCACCCCAGGTCCTCTACGTCCTGTTCCCCGAGTCCACGGAGCCAGACAGCAAGTGGCGCATCCGCTCCGTGAGCAAAGAAAACGGCGGCTTCGAGAACCGCAAGGACCTCCCCAACCCCTGGAAGGGCATCCGCGATGAGGAGCTCGACAAGGTGTCTGGCATTCCTGGCTGTGTATTCGTGCACGCCGCTGGCTTCATCGGTGGGAACAAGACCTTCGACGGTGCTCTCGCCATGGCACAGAAGGCCGTCGAGTTCTAAACATGACGGATATCCATCATGTGACGACAGGTAGGGAAAGGGATGATCTCACCCCACAAAGGTGAATCTTAAAAAGTGTTTGAGGTTACCATGATACCCCATGGTTTGGCGTTTATTCAGGAAACAATACCACCAACATACCTTTGGTTAGACCGTTCGAAAAGCATGGTTCGGCGTTCATCGTCTCCTCGGTCAATGTGCCGCATTTGTTCCAGTCATTGCTGCGGATGGATAATCCGCGTCCGCTCCTTTACATATGCCACCACACAACTACCCACGAATTGAAGAGCGGAAGGGTTTGATGAAAAAAAAAAAAATCGCAAACAGACAAGAAATCCATGTCCTACTCTCTTCCATCTATTACGTGATTCTCTTCCGCCTAGTACGTGCATATCCTCGCATCTCTCCCTCATCTGAAGTGCATGTCGTCCCAGCCCACCCTTGTTCGCCTCCAGCTCCAGTCTATCTTGATAACAGTTCTACTTATCCGCCTACGGAGCGAGCCCGCACCGCCTAACATGAATACGTACATGTGCCCCCGCCTAGATACAAACATAGGCACAAGTATAACACGGCACGATTTCAAGGAACCACCGGAACACACGTACACCTCAAATGGGTAGAATTGAAGAATGCACGCTAAGGAGATATAGATCGCATTCGAAGCCAATATCAATCCTTCATCAGTCTCTACTGCACACTTGCACGAAACCCAAAAGATACACAAACAGGAAGCCTCGCTCATCGTCTACGTACCAAAAAAACTCCATTCCTAGTTACCCGTTTCCTTGTTCCAGGCCAGATTGGCCGCCAGTCCAACGCCATGCACACGCTCATGATAATATCAGCACACTTCTCAATCTCTCTTTTTCGCGCTTGCAGCACAACATCACTCCTCTCACGTCCCCACAGCATCTGCCCCCGCGTTCTCGGCTCCTTTCGTCTCCAACCTCGGTCTCTTGATCTCATGGCCCTGTCCTTCTCCTCCGCCTCCACCCTGGTTACTAACGTCCTGTAACGGAGGTCTCTTGACGCCACCTGCCGCACTTGGCGGCTTATACGCCCCGCGATTTGCCAAAGGGCTCATTCCCGGCATACCAATCTTCCTATTGGTGTTCTGCTGCGGGTTGATGAAGTTCGGGCCTTTGAAGGCGGAGCCGCCTGTGCGTTGGAAACCGCCTAGTTGAGGCTGCGCTGGCGGTTCGGGCTTCTCAGGGATTCCGACTTCTTGCCGTTTTATGTGCGTGGAGCGCGTGTGGTCGATGCCTGGGGTGCGTTTTTCTTTGGGTAGAGGGGACTCGGCGTGCGGGTTGAATGCGGGGAGGTGGGCGAGGGAGGTGGTGGAGTCGGAATTTTGAAGTTTCTCGGCCGCGCGGGATGTCACAAAGCCTACGGGGGGTCCTGGGGGTCGCTGGTTGGTGGGTGGATTGGGAGCGGATGTGGTGGTGTCATCTGCTCCTGATTTTGGTGGAGGTGCCCCCTGGTTTTGGGCCTGGTTTGGCTGCTGTACTTGAGGAGGAATTGGCCGATGAGGTTGCTGATTTTGCATAGGTTGTTGATTGGCCGGGTGATTTTGCTGGGGCTGCTGAGGTTTCGGGGGCGCATGTATATCAACCGTTGGCGCATTCATTCGTCTATTTAGATCTGGCCGTGTGTTGTTCTGTTGGGGATTTGGCGTTTGTGGACCTCGTGCATTCAGTGGGTTGTTGTGCTGCAGACTTGGCATTTGTGGGCCTCGCACATTCTGTGGATTCACTGGCGGTCTCCCCGGTCCGTGATTCTGGTTTTGGTGCTGCCTGGGTATGGGCTGGCGGGGAGGACCGTTCGGGCCCGGTGTAGTTCGGTTAGAAGCAATATCACTCGATTGATCCGCTGGCCTCGATGAGTCTAGGGCCTTTGGAGCAGACTCGCCGGCAGCAGAGACGGTCTCGAAGGTAAACTCGTCGCCCTGATGTTCGCTAATCTCGACTCCATCAAAGAAATTTTCACCAAACTCGTCATCGAAATCTGCGGTACCTGACATACCGAGAGCCTCCGTCTTCGTTCTGATGATCTGGTTCGTCCGTACAGGCGTCCTATGCGGCTCCTTCTTCACTGTAACCTCCTCTTCTTTCATCCGCGGCGCGAAGTCGGGATGTCTGTGTAATTGCCCCTCTTGAAACGCAACCGGCTTGACCTTCATTGGTTTGACCTTCTTGATATAATCCTTGTCGTAGAGACAATTTCCTAGAACATTGCCAAAGCTGCGTAGTGCACGTTTCAGGCCATCTGTGGCGGCTTCCTTCTTCGCCTTTTCGAACGCGGCTGCTTTACCTTTGCTGTTCTCAATCGATCCGTAGCCAATGTCCTGGCAGATGATCAACAAATTTACTAGCCGACGTGAATGCTATGAGATTACCTCGTGGTAAGTGCCGTCCTTCAAGGTGACCCTCACGATGAGCGACAAGCCCAGACTAATCTTCCCATTTTGCGGGTTCTCATCAACCTAGGCACGTTAGAATGGTGTGTCTCCTATCGATTCGAGTGAATAGACGTACGAAATCAATCTGCACCTGGTGCAGCGAACTCGACCACCCATTGAACCCAAACACGTCATTTGCGAGGGCTATCGCCTTTTGTCCTTCTAAGTACGCTACCGATGTGCCTCCACCGCCGGGCCGGTACGAGATATATTCAGGGCCTAGTTGCTTGTTGAGTCGGCTCTGCAATGTCGCGATCTCTTGGGCGGTAAACTTGTTGACTACGCGTTCTTCGAACGGATTCTGGATGTTCGGAGAGTTGTACTGATCGCCTGGCCTATTCTCGGTCAGCGCCTGCTAAGATTCGATGGGATGCGCATGGCTGTAAGACTTGATGTGGGCATACATACGCAGGCATTGTTGCTATCTCACGGCGTGGTGGGCATGAGGATGCCGTTTGAGTGAGGTTGAGGTCGGTGGCTGGCTAACGCGTTCGGAAGGCGACAACGCGCCCGCGGCCTAGATCACGTGTCACATCACACATCCACATTTCCCAGGAGCAGGCACCAAACATTCAGATTCAGCGACACCACGAAGACAGTGTATAGATCCCAAATGAACAATCTCAATTTATCAAGTAGTATCCCAAGTCTTCCAACGCCGAAAAATGCTTGCACCGTCTTGATTCGTAACCAACCCGACGCTGACCTTTTACCTGGTATAGTAACTGAATGATAGTACTGAGTAAACAACGAAGCCCACGAATGCAAGGATCATGACTTCTCCCTCGCTACCATTCTCCTGTCCCTCTCGCTGCCACTGCCCTCTCCATCGCTGCTTGCCCCTCCAAGACTGAATGAGGAGTCATTCTGTGGAATTCGGTCTCTCGCGCCCAATTTTCCATTTGAATGCCCGTTCAGAGGTTTCTTCGCCCCTTCGTCCAAATCATCTAGCTCCCGTTCATCAAAATCAGCAGCCTCGAGGTCCCGGTTGCGATCCTTCCTTCGGAAATTGTCGAGGCCCATTCCAGCGATGAGTGACTCACGGCCCTCGTCTCCTCCATCAACACCTTGGTATCCAGATGCCCGTTGGCGCGCGCGCCATATGAAGTAGCCCCAAATACCGGCAAGGATCACAACGACAATCAGAGCAACCTCTCCAGAGCGGTAGTACGCTTTCCACTCTGCGTCATGCAACTGCTTGGTCTTGTCCTCTTCAGCCTTGGTAGAGTTGGGATGGCCTCCCACACTGACCAACGGCCCCTTCTCGCCATCAATCCGGCTGTCGGTAGGATCCCCGCCGATAGCGCTGATATCTACGCCAAGGAAACGATCCAGCATATCTCGCGTGCGCCTGGGAAAGTCGAAAGGAACCATGTGACTGGAGTTGTAGAAAACAACATAGGTCAGGTTTCGGGCTTCCTGATATGTTCCAGCCGGTTCTCCCTCGAAAGTCCAATCCCGGCGGGGAGCCCAGACACCCGGGGATTTCTCCATTCCCTTGGCGCCATTCCAGCTCATGTTGTCAATCAGTGACTCGGTTCCTAGGTGGTTGCAGATCAGGTCCTGATCCCCGGAGAACAGAGTGATTGGCACCTCCGCGAGAAGATCGGGTAGGAACTTGATAGTGGGGACACTGTTGCGAGCGCGAAAGTTACCAGAGACGGCGCCATTGCATTCAGTCCACCCGGTTTTCTTGTCTGGGTTGATATGAAGCGCACTTATTACATCCTGACGATGTAGGTAAGGTGTGACAGTAGCAAGGTCCGGAGGCCAGTTCATCCCGCAGGATGAGTCATCCCGAAGTCGGATATCGTACATGTTCAAGCACTGCTGATTCCTGTCTGCTTTCTTGTCCTTGGTTTCCTCGAGAATCGAAACCATTACTGCTTCGCATTCTGGGGTGTCAACGTGGTCTTTCTGGCCGTCGTTCAATCGTTTAATGCAAATGGCCTGCTGACTCTCCACACGCTTCGCAGCCTCTGATCCCGACTGTAGAAGGCCCATTTTGTATGCATAAGGGATGTACGAGAGATATTGGTCCACTGGTGAAATCCAGCCATTTCCAATCAGGAGGCCCTTCAGCGCCCAAGGCCGCTTCGACGGTTCTTTGTTACGGTCAAGGATGCCGCGTGCGATGTAAGGAATGTGTTGACCCGCATACGATTCGCCGGCAAGGTAGAGCTGCGGGTTGTCAGACTTAGACCACATGCGTAGGACTCAGAGGGATTTTACTCACGTCGTCGTGTTCATACTCTGGAAACAGGTTGAAGAACTTTTCCAAAAAGATCATAAAGTGGTTCGTCATCTGGTCGAGTTCGCTTAGGTAGCTATTCGTGTTGGCGTAACTGAACCCAGTCCCAACGGGCTGATCTACAAAGAGTACGTTCGCGAACTCGTCCCACGATCCGTTGTTGTATTCGAGGTTGCCACCCTCTCTGACTCTGTACGGTCCAATCTCCATCAGCGCGCCGTCCATAGAACTGCATCCCGGACCGCCATTGAGCCAGATAACGGTTCGCTGCCGGTTCGCGATATGGCGGTTCTGGTAGTGCCAGAAGAAAAGGTTGCCGTTGCTCGGGGCATCGACCTCGATGTGTCTGTTTGCAAGTCGTCAGTCTCGGTGCTGACTCCTGCGAGAGTCCAACTTACCCTGCGTGCATCTTCAAAAGCGGCTGCGGGGCGCCGGGTAGGTCATGTACAAAGTAGTCCGCCTGTGATTTTTCTGCATGTGTGCTTGGTATGAGCGATAGCGAGGCCAGCAGCCCTCCGAGGAGCGCGGTCCGCCATCGCGACGGGCCAGATGTGAAGAGCATGTTGAGGTGAGGCGGTTAAGAGCGAACGAAAGCCGGGAGACGACCAATATACCGTCGCTATCTCATGGGTATCGCGAGTTGCACCAGCGGCGTTTGCGGCAAACGAAGCGGCTTTGGGTCGAGGGAAGGGCGATGTAGTTATAGGGCCCGGAGTCGAGGATATGTGGTTCTTTGGGGCTGTTCAGGTCGTTCGCCGATGAAAGGGATTAGGATTAGGTGGCACTGGGCACAGCTGACGAGGCGTTCGGCAGGGATGTGGGAAGGGAGAGACAAAACGCGCGGAGGATTATGGCGAGGATTCCTCGGGATTCAAAGAAAGAGGCGTTTTTACAGCAGAGTTCTTGCCGTGACAGCGCCGTTGAGGATACTTGTATTATAGGCGGCAAAAATTGTTATTGACGACTTTCCAGAAGCCTTGTCCCAAGGTCCCGACACGGCGTGCAGTATCGCAGTCGGCGGGATGAATAGAGATAGCAGGGCCAATCAAGTGTCGCCTCTCTCGCTCGGCTTCAGCCCGCTCCGCGTCTCGAGTCGACCTCCTGGCCATGAACACGCATGCTGGAGCTTCTGACACCGTTGGGGCGTTACGGCCTGCTTCACAGGCTGTATCACTTAGGTATTCAGGCACCTCGCAATGTGCAGATCACCATCGTTCATCTCCCAAGCCGCTGGGAGTCAAGAGATCTAGGTCCCGCCAATCAGTTCATGGTCACGCCCGCATGCATCCACTTCTTCTGATAGGAGCCCTCGCAAATATTATTCCCGATCAACGAACGCGTGTTCGCTTTCATGTACGGAGGGGCAGAACCTATCTGAGGATGCAGATATCCGCAAGCCAATCCTCTGTAGCCTACCTCATCTGGCTCAGATTTGACAGACACCACAGCTCCACCTCGATATCTAATCCTGGAGATACATGCCCCATTCCCACCGCCGGGGTTGCTTTGCCACTTTCTGGACACTGCGGGAACTTGCCAGAACAGGCATCCTTTGCAATAATCGTAGAAGACTGGCCGTGCCACAGTGGCGTAAACCCATCTTCATAGCCTTGCTTGCACTACGACACAGGTAAGCGAGGGTAGACCTCATAAAAGGTCACCCAGTCCCTTTTCCGAGTCTTTCTTGATAAGATCCACCATACCCTGTTCCATCGCATCAATCACTGTTCGTCGAGGCACTTTGGGCTCTTACCTTGGGCATAATCGGCTGTCCATCTTCGCCCTTCACATACCGGAATGGCATCTCTGTGGTTTCGTTCTTGCTGACTCTCACCTCTGGATTATCGATGTACGGAATCTTGTCAACGGCGACTACGCACTGTCAGTACCGTATATCAAACCCCTTGTCTCTCGTGCGATTTCAACCGTACCTCTGTCTTGGACGACAATCCTAGTGACACGGACAGCTGTGTCCGTTGTCATCTGTACGGGCCCTAATCGACGACCTTGATAACCTTTCTTGCGAAGTTCCGAAGTTCGATCTGCGATGAAAACAGGTTAACGGACTGGCAGCATCAAACATTTCCAACGTAGTAGCACGCACCTCTAGGCGGGTCATCCCCTATATTGATGTCAGTGTAATCCAAAAAGCTTATATCGAGAGGAGCACACCTACCAAGAATGCCGCCGAATAGGAAAACATCGAACGTATCACCATCCTCTGGGCTTAATTCCTTGGAGGCTGCGGGATCCAGCAGACACACGCGATCTTTACTCTGGGCGTAAATTTCCTCGATTCCCCTCGTCTCGACATTCAGGCCTTTGGCTTCTTGCAAGTTTTTCGGCACCTTCAAGGACGTTGGCACAGAGGAAAGCAAAAATTGGGCTCCTGCAGCGTGGCTTTCTGCGGCAATGGTGGAGTACTCCAAGGACGACCACTCTTCCAACTCGGGGTCTAGGTGTTCCACCACGAAGGTCTTGCCTTTCGGCGCCGGATTGAGGTCGGCCATGTGCGGTGCAGATGGACGTGGGAAAGTTCTGCCGGTGTGTCTTTTCTTGGTGTGGGAGAAGTCAGCTGCAGCGTGAATTGGCCAATGGGCGGCGGCTCGGCGCTTTTTTAATCCCTTTTGGGTCGGCCTTGGAAGTGACGGCGGGGGGATGTGCAGGACGTCAACCACGCCAATATGGGCGTTCGGAGGCGCTGCAGCTCTTCGGTGTTGGTGGAGGTAATGTGGGCTAAAGCAGCTATCGCCGTCTTGCTTGGGCCGCGAGAGGGATGTCTGATACTGTACTCACGCAACGAAGTAGAGATGCTTCTCCCTGTGTGACGACTGGGGGACGACCGGGGGACGAGCGGAATGATCAGAAGTAGGGAACCAGATGGAATTATCGATGCCGCCCTGGCGATCCAGCGTGGATAAATCCAATGGCAGACACGCGTGACGTTGTGAGCAGACGATCCGTGACCTGAAAGGCCAAGTCGATGACAATCCAACTTCTTCAACCCACGGACGTCCACCGCTTGACACACTTGACCTGCTTCCAGGCTTCGCGTGTGCCCACTTTGCCCACCTTGCGTCCTTGAGTGAATTAGCTTGCAGAATAAGCAAGAGCTTGGTAATTGCTGCTGTCGGCCCACTCTGCGTTCTACTACATATTTTGCTGCATCTACCCCTCCTCAGCACTCGACCTCTAGCTCTTGCACCGCTCGGGAGACACCACCGCCCACACCACCCCATCCTCAGTTCCTGCCCTGCCCTGCCCTCCCTCCCTCCTTCCTCGTCCACCACACACCCACACGATATACACACCAGTGGCTCAGCGTCGAGCTCCCACGCTTCGTTACTGTGCTACTCGCACCGTGTGCAGCGTCCCGAGCAGTCGGAACCTCGGGCGATCAACGCTTATCGGAGCGCCCTGTCAACGTCTGGGACCCTCTCTACGACAACGGCGACGACAGCAAGGACTATCAGAGTCACCGTTGCACTATTGCGCGGCCAGGCAACAGCACCTCCTCGCCCAATCGAACCACCGTCCCGCGGCGGATGCCCAAGCGACGAAACATTATACACCCTGTCCTTGTCCCTGCTTCAGACGACGACGCGAGCCAACGACGTCCAAGGTTTTAAACGACCTGGCGACCCTGCGACAACAGAACACAGAATAAACACAACACTCGTCCCACACTCGTCCCACACTCTCGACACCACCTCTGCTCTCAGACCTCGAACGTCATTCGCATTCCTCCTTGCAGCTCACTTCCACAACCGCAACAATGAATCCACACCAGCAGAACAAAGTGGACATCAGCGTACGTCATAGTCCCCCTTGCGCAACGTTCTACAATCGGAGATATTCTTTCGCAGCTCCTCGCAGAGCTTCGAGACACCCAGACTCTAACATGGCTATGCAGACACTCTCTCCCGACGAGCAGCGGCTCTTCCGCCTCTACGGCAAGCTCCCGAACAAGAAGGACCTGCTCCAGAACAAGTTGAAAGTATACCTCACCTTTATCCACTCTCCCGCTTCCCCGCTAATCCGTGTACCCCTCAGGAGCGCAAGTACTTCGACAGCGGCGACTACGCCCTTTCGAAAGCCGGCAAGGCCTCAGACATCGGCGTCACCGCTATCGGCCGCGAGCACCCCGTGCCCGAGAAGATCCCTCACATTGCCCCGCCCGCCTCGGCGCTCAACCACAATAGTCAGAATGTACAAGATAAGGGCCACGGCGGCGGCAGCCCCATCAAAGAGAACAACTTCCTGCACCGCGAGACGAGTCTGAACCGAGAGACGAGCGCCGCGGACATCGAGAACGAGGTCGAGCAGGAGGAGGGCAATCCTAAAGCATAGACTTGGAGCGCTCATACCCACACATACAATGCACACAATACACACAGGCCTATGATACTGCCGGGAAGTTAGTCTGCCCCTCTGGATTCCCGATATCATCGAACAAAATGTAGCTTTCGCCGTAGCTCATTCACGGCCTTATTTCCTTCGGCTGACACGGATTCTTGGGAGAGGGGGTTTGGGCGTTCTAGGTTGATTTTTGAGCTCTGTCTAGAGGACAGAGCAGACACCGAGTGATCTCTTTCTGTCCTGTCTAAACTATATGCCGAATCGGCCAATTTTTTTTCGTTATTTTTTTCTCGTTTGCCCGAGTCCGGGGGAGAGGGTGAATTAGAGGTTACTTTCTTCACGAGGAGTCTGTTAGAGTCTGAAAGTATTAAGTTTGTTTGTTTGATCGATCGATCGATCCGGATGATCAGCGGATGCAATTGAAACGGCTTAGCAGACAGAAGAAGAGGGGTTGCCTGCACTGAATGAACTCTCCTACCCATTTCCAACTTGTGACCTTATTGCGCGTGAGCCAGGCGAGGCATCAAGTGACCAGGGTTTTGCTGATTGAGTTTAAAGACGCCCGCACAACAGATGCTGCGCAGTAATCTTTCAATCGTGTACAATCGCGAGGGGAACACACTTCTTCTCCCAACCCACATGTATGTTCTTGTTCCCTAGGGGACATACAAGGGACGACTGGCAAATGCCAGTACCTTTGCCAAAACCAAAGACGTAGAAGTGGGGGGTTTCAACCGTTGCAATTATTTCTATCGGCAGTTGCAATAGGAAGCTTGAGTCGATATCCAAGTCTCGAAATTTTTTCCGCCGCTCCCATGGCTAATTAATACACTCGTTTCACATGCACCAGAGAGGTTCTCATCTTTCAATTTCCCCTCTATGTGTGGACATCAGAACAATCTAGTAAGTTCCCCCCAATACGTTTCATCACCGGTCGAGTTGATGGGGTATGTCACATCTTCAGCACAGCACAGAGAATTTGGGTTAAGTGTTTTTGACAGACTTTAAGCTATCTAAACAGTCTGTCCGTCTGTTTGTCCGTTCGACCCCGACAGTTTTACTATCTACCTCGTACAAAAACAAAGAATTGAGGAAATCCGGCCCGGGGCAAAAAGCCCGCCCAGATTAGGTACACCACTTCTCCAACCCATGGTATGCGCCCAATGCCTTGGAATAAAGAAAAGCAAGTTCCCTAAAACGCCAGCCCGCGTAATCAATCCAACGGACCCCTTTACGACCATCGCAATCTCACGGCCTCGGGCCTCACAACCCTGGATTTTGCTACTCCGTTGACTGATTGCTTACCTGCAAGAACAGGAGTGTCAGTAAGAGAGTCACGCTCTAGAGAGGAGTCTACCTCTTCTTGGTGTTGGGCCTAGGCTTGCATTCGTCACCGATGATGGGATGGAGTTTGATTTTGATGGGAAGATCGGGCTTATTGGCTGTGTAGCCTTTGCTCCAGTCGTACGACACGGCGTAGGCGAAGATGTCGCCGTTGCGCGAAAAGCAAGTCGCTGTGATGGAGCCACCGACCTCGGGGTACCCTTTGAGACGGTGCTTGGCGTCCTTATCCCAGAAATGGAACGTGCCGTCTGACCCCGCCGTGCTAAAGGTGCCATGGATCGGGTGGAAGGAGATGGCGTTTACAGAGTACACTTTGGCGACGTCGCGGGCGTTGGGGTCTTGTTGGCGATGGCATTTGAAGGAGAAGTTCAGGCTGGAGAGAGACAGTCAGTCCATTGACAGTGGAAGCAGTATTGCAAGGGACTTACCTCGTATCTTTGTCGTCGACATATTGAATTGCGCAGCGTCCTTCGATAGACCCAACCGCGAACCCACTCGCGTCCGCGAAGCAGCTCACGACCCTCGTCTGCCACTTCAACGGACTCGTAATCGTCTTAGCAATCTTTGTCGGTTCGTTTAAGTTGATCATGTGTATGTGTCGCTCGGCCGTTCCGATAACTAGCAGCTGGTTTTTCACGTCCATGGTGTATACTCTCTCTCCGCATTCCAGGACCGCCACTGGAGTTGAGCCCGCCAAGTCCCAGTATTTGACCGTCTTGTCCCAGGAGCCGGTAGCCAAGTAGTCTTTCCCTTGGGTCTGGAACCAGCGTACGCATTTGATAGCAGCGCCGTGCACCTTCATGAATTTGGCCTGCACTACGCCTTGGCCTACTTCCCTGAGGTCGACAAGATTGATTTGGCCGTCGGTGTCGCCAGCGGCTATGCGCGTGCCGTCCTATAGACCGTCAGTTATATTCCTAATGCATACACAAGAGCTGCCTAGACAGGAGACTTTGATCAGAGGGACATTTGCACTTTGCGTAGTCCTCCCGTCGTCCAGCTTAAAATACGTACGGTTGACCATGCAACGCACAAGGCGTGGCCTTGGCAAGTGAATGCCCACTTTAGAGCGGCGCCATTGCCGGTGATCTCGTAGATGTACACCTGTTTGTCCCATGAAGCAACGGCTAGGTAGTCGTTTGTAGGCGAGAACATGAGATCAGAAATGCTGTCCGATGGATACGGGATAGAGGAGTTGTTGTCATTCTTTATCTCAACATCTTTGCTGGTATCGCCCGTCGTGGAGCTGGCGGAAGCTGCCTGTTGACTGCCAAAGAGACCAGCCATTGTGGGTGGTGGCTTTCGGGTGAGGAGGAGTCGGTATTTGTTTGGGCGGTAGCTTCGCGCGGGCTGAGGACGTAGGAACGCGGACGAGAGCTCGCGGTAGTTCGGGGTTATTAGGGTTGTGGGTAGAAGAGCCTTTGTGTGTAGGGTGGAGAGGAATGGGAAGAACAGACCGCGACAAAGAATCAAAGCGCCTCGCCAGCTCTTTATACGGGCTCGCGTCTGGTGTTCTCTTTCACTGAAGACGTTCTTCACGATGGCTCAGGCACAAGGCACCCTTGGAGGCAGCCATCCCGCTTTCTGCCTAGCGAGGGCCTGGCGCTACGGACTAACGTCGGGCCGCAACTGCTCATGTAAAAATCTCGTCGCGCTCCTCGCCCTCTCCCCAGTTCCTCGCTCAAAGAATCGCGCATCGAAGCTCACACACAGAGCGCTTCTCTCTCTCGCTTGCCGAGATGCACAGGTGTCTCGCTGCGGCGCTGCTTTGGGAGAAAGTCCCCGGACATCGGTTCTCACCAACCGCACTTTCAGCAACGAACCGCCACAGAAGCGCGGCCTCGCGCACTCCATCAGAACACCGCTTCAACTCTTCCCTCCGCCGTTTGCACTCTTCTTCTTCCCTTTTCTGATGCCACATGCAACGGGCTGGCACCTGGACGATGATATGAGTCCGCTGGCTTCGGAGCTTGTGTGTTGAGGATCTAGGATGGGAGTTGAGGAGGTGGTGAGTAGAGGAGCTGTGGTACAGTGCGTCGAGGGTTTTCTCGTCCAGTTTGTGGTCATGCGATTGCTTCCCACCGACTCAGTCATATGGGTTGGCCTGGGGGGTAACTCAATGGGGCTTATTCTTGATGCGAGGGACGTCTACACTTTTCAGGATCTGAGGATAGCTGTCTACTGGCTCTGGCCCTCGGGCTGGGGTTGGAGGAGAGGCTACTCGTGCTTGGTCAGACAAGCCAGATTCATCCAACCACGTTCAAATGATGAAACAAACAGAGTCAAGCACTGAGACTGCCTGAATCCCAAAGTGGTAGGGCGGTCGCTGCTGTTACAATTTACCTACGACGGTATCTGATGAACGATTGGTTGTAGATAGTTCAATTCAATCTTTCCTTCTAGTTTGCTTGCCCAGGTGTGACCTCGAGTTTGTGAATGTTTCCCGGCAACTTGCTCGTGTGGAGTATGTATTTTTATTTAGTGACTCTATAAAGCCGTGGTATCATCCTATCTCATATCATCGTCTCTTCATCTTATTATTCCACATGCGCTTTTGTGTTCGATGTTCAAACCCAGATCTATAGCATCAATAGCTTCATCATCCTCAGAAGATGTCAATCAAGCATCCGCTCCCACAATGAACTCCCTGACCTCCTTGTATGCCTTGTCCAGGTCATCATTCACCACCACCTTGTCGTGTGGCGCCTCCTTGCTCTTCGCAAACTCCATCTCGGCCTTCGCCTGGTTCAACCGCTTCAGAATAGCTTCTTCTTTATCCGTAGCTCGAGATCTGAGGCGGGTTTCCAGGATCTCCATAGAGGGAGGCGAGAGGAAGAGGAAGCGGGGTCGTGGGAAATTGGGGTGGTTGGCCACTTGTTTGACGCCCTAGAATCCAGGTCAGAACAATAACGAATCGCTAGGGAGAATTATACAAACCTCCATCTCAATATCCAGAATACAGATCCTCCCCTTTTCGGCGATCTCCTCAACCGTCTTGATGCTCGTGCCATAGTGGTTCCCACTAAACGACGCATGTTCAATGAAACCCTTCTGGTCTACCAACGCTAAGAAGTCGTCCTTGGACACGAAGTGATATTCTCGCCCATTCTCTTCGCCGGTGCGCGGCTGTCGTGTTGTATGGGAAACGCTGAAGCCGAATTTGTCTGGGAATTCTTCGAAGAGGCGTTTGAGAATCGTGCTTTTTCCTGTGCCTGAGGGCCCTGAGATCACGATGGGAGTGTAGGCCTTGAGCGCCGCTGTATCGATGTCTTTGGTGGGAGGCATTTTGTGGGAGGAGAGGGTGCGACGGGTGGGTATGGAGGCGCTCCGAAGAGTGAGGCTCGGCTGTGGTCGTCGATGGCACGGAGGGTTTTTAGAAGAGGATTGGCGTGCTAGCGCACCGAGTCTGTGTGACGGGCGGGCAGAGAGGCAAGGCAGAACAGAAAAGCTTCGAGGAAGACTCAATGGCATCGAGACATCTACCTAAATGGTTGCACGGGTGCCTGGTGTGATTGGTGGCGGTGACTCGTCCTGAGCTGTTTGCCATGTTTGAATGGCGGGGTTCAAAGCGGCATGGCTGGTGGGCTGGTGACATCGCGTCTTCGCGTTTTCAACCCTCAAACTTCTGAATTGTATAGCTGCATGGCTTCGTAGCCCGACATTTTCTTGACGGATCGTAGAAACTGCGGGCATCGAGGACCTCGCCCACCATGGTATCCTTCCGTCTCTTAAAATTGAAAGCGAAGCTAACTCTCGCCAGTCCAAACAATACCTTACCCTCCACACAATCGACAACGCGCACCCATCCGACGTCTACTCTCTCGCCCCCACGAAGGACCAAATCCTATCTGCTTCAGGATCAAGCTCCATTCGCATCTACACCTCTGATCAGCCCGATTTCCCACTCGTGCAGACGCTCGATAGCGCACACGCGCTCGGCATCCACCACCTAGTCACAGCGAAAGAGAGCAATCGTGCCGCGAGCGCAGGCTTCGAGGGGAAGGTGAAGTTATGGAGTTCTGATGAGGAAGGTATCTGGACCGAGGATGGGGAAATTGTTGGTGGGTATGCCTTGTGCTTCTCTTCATCCTTCCGACTTTGGACCCCTATTAGAAGATACTAATAAAGTGATATAGATAAATACAAACCTGGTGATATATGGGCCATATCTCTCAGCGCTGATGGGCTCTATCTTGCTAGCTCTAGCATCAACGGCCGCGTCAATGTGTGGTCGACCGCTAAGAGCGAGGGCTTGCCCAAAATTAGGGAATACGAGACCAAGGGTAGCTTTGGGCTATGCGTGGACCTAGTATGTTCTTTTTCTCCCTTAACACTTCTAACAATTTCTTGTACTGTGCTAATTAACCTGTTGCAGAGCACTGACGGACGCTTCACAGCCTCTGGCCATGAAAACGGTAGTATATACGTCTTTAACAACGACACGGGCCGGCTCTCACACTCTCTCGCTGGACTCGTGCATCCCATCCGCGCTGTTTCATTCAGTCCCGCTTCGAAACTTCTCGCAGCGGCAGGCGATGCGAGGATCATCGCGCTCTACGATGTTAACTCCGGAGAACAAGTTGCGAATTTTACAGGGCATGGGGGATGGGTGTTGAGTCTGGATTGGAGCAGTACGGGAGAATACCTGCTCTCTGGGTAAGTCGTTCAAATTCCTTCCCATCACATATGTGACGTTGTAAACTTCACGCACCTAGTTAAATTGTCCGCGCCATTTGTTATACTTGTTGAATTGCACTATATATTCTAACCTTATCCCAGATCCCACGACTCCAAAGCCAAAGTTTGGCGCATCGAAACCCGCAGCTGCGTCGCCACACATTCCCACGGCGATAAACCCTTGTGGACGGCGAAGTGGCTACCGAAGGCCACTAGAAGTGAGATGTTCGCGCTCGCGGGAGGGAACTGTGCGATCAGTATATATCGTGAGGCCGCAGGTTGAAGTGGAGGCTCACACGATGCAGCGAGAATGAAGGTCAGGGAAATACGAGGCGGATGTGATGTTGATCAAGAAGGTTTGCCTGGACCTACATCCAAACGATGGTAGTGTTCTATGTGTGCGTAAGAGGGGGAGGGGCCTGGTCAGCAGAAAAACGGGGCGGCAAGACTCACGCTATCCCACTCATGTCCCACATATACCCCAAAATTACAGATATATCAATTAGTTGGCTGGACAGCTGGTCGGTTGATGAACCAACTACTATACCACCTACCGCCCCAATAAGCAAAGTACAAAACCACATACCTTTCCATAAATCAAACACACATGCATCCCCACCAAAACTATCCATAACTTTAGTAGGGGTGAGGCCTGTAAGTCCGACCTCTCCAGAGAGAGGCTATCATGGTAGCCATCAGCCTGGAGACTTGGACCTGCCGCACGTGAAGAGGAGAAGAGAACCGGAGGTGTGCATTGGTGGAGGGGGTTTCAAGAACGGCGGCACTAGAACGGACGTCTAGGTTGGTTCCATGATGTTTACGTGTATCAGATGGGGAGTGGAAACGGCGAATGATTACTTGCTCTTCTTAATAGGGGAGCTGCTGAAAGAATCGGGGTTATTTGTGGTCCGCTAGATATAGGGAGTAAAAGACTCGGCGTCGTGAACCATCCTATGTCTGATGCGGGTAGTATATATTACTATTCGCTAGGAAGATGCATGATTGCAGTTGGGTGTATCTATGTTATAGAAAGGCTTTGCATCTGCTAGGGGACATAAACAGTAGCCCTTGAAATATTCTCTTGTAGACGAGCGCATGGTGTATAGATGATGAAGAAATCGGTGGTCATTAAATGTTGTCAAACTTGAAGACTAAAGGTTCCAGTGCAGTCAAAAAGGGGTTAGCGCTTGCCAAGCACGACGAAATATCTTCTTCTCGAACCCACAATCCTCTTCCTCTCCTTACACATATACATATCCCCGGTCCTGAGAATATCCTCGGAGAGTCCTTCTCTATAGGCTTTCTACTTTCAGATGGACCCAGATCGACGAACGTCCGTTCTAATTCTAGGGCTCGCTTTCGCCGTCTTCTAAGTCGGTCTCGGAGCTCTGGTTTCGCTTTAGGCCTACATCCTTTCATCCTTTCACCCTCTTCACTCAGCAATTGATCGCCCATCGGATAGCGCAAGAGCCTATCCACAGACGACGTTATTGTTGTCTCTGTTCAAAACGAAAGGATATGCAGATTGTCGGTGGGCGGTGCGCGCTCTTAAGGCATCCGAGGGCAAGTGCTGACACGGTGAGGCTCGTATGTCTGAGCAGTTATCAATGAGGGCATAGTCGCGAGACAAGGGTCGACGTGGCGTGGAACTCTTATGTGAGAAGAAGGGCTCCTGGTCAAAGAAGTCGAAAATAGTGGTTGTGGCGTGCCTGTCGCTGGGGTCCACGTTCCACCCGGCCTCACTCCGTCTCCAGTTTCCTGGACGCTAGGAACGAACAACGGGAGTGACGAGGGACGAGAGACTCGAGACTCGAGCGCACTAGCGTTATCACTGTCGCCCTAACTCGACGCTTTGCAGACAGAGTTCACAGGCCGTTGTGCATGGCGAAGTCTGGAGCCTCGTAGACGCAGAGTTGGACCGCGATTTTGTTGGGACTTCTGATATGGTGACGACGACGTGAAACCCGTTGCACAAAGCAATAAAAAAGAGGGTGCCTACTATTATGTACAGGAGAGGACCGCATAAACCTGCAGCAGCTGCAGTGGAGAATTCTTCTTATCCCTTTCATCTCTCAGCCGCCCGCTCCGCAAACACGGGCGGCCGCGAGAAAGGCCGAGTCTTCGACCTGTTCCCGACTGTCCTGAATGCCACAGCTGAAGGTTCCCCGCAACCTCCGCCCTGGTTCCGACTCTCCTCCAACAGCCACGGCTGACCAGCAGTAGCGTGGGAGCTCGCATTTACACTAGACCTGCCAGCTGAAGAAAAGCAACAGTTCGATCAGCAGGAGACTTGCTATCTCATTTGCTGGAGAGCAATGTTTCAGGCCCAATGTAGGCAAGGGCTTATTATTCTCCTTTGGGAGCTTATTGGGAGCAGGTCAACCTTCCAGGGCCGCCGTGACGCGACGCCTCGGGCCTGAATCCCACCGCCTCTCGTGGGCGCTATTGGCGCGTGCTCTCGGACCGTATGGCGCTGAAGATTGGATTGTCGTCCAAGAGCCCGCCGTATCGCTAGTGACGGTAAGCAAGCCACTGGCCCTCGGACGGCGCTGCGAATTAGAGCAGAGGCGGAGCACCCGATCATCAGTGCATTCGCTTCTATCCTTAAACATTGGTGGAGACGCTCAGCCCTGCCATAGTTGTACTCGGGGCTAGGTGGTGCTTCTTGCAACTTCCTCCCGTCCTCTTGCACTTCTCTCGCTCCTTTTTCGCGTCGAGCGACCCGCACCACCGTCGCGATTCCAGGTCTGCGTAGACATGCCAATCGACCATGGCATTTCTACAAATATGCCTCCTCGCTGCGCTTAGTTTTGCTGCACAATCGCTGCAGGCTTCCAAGGACCCCTTGACCGATTTCTGCAGGCGATGGGGCCACGCTACAGCCCAAGTGGATGGGAAGCTGTATATTGATGGAGGGTTGGTCGCGTGGAATCCGCTCTCATCCAATACCCTTAATTACACCAGTATGTCCATCAACCCCGCAACCTAGGATTCTGCCTGTTCTAATATGCTGCTTAGACACATGGCTCCTCTACAGCGACCTCAACTCCACGACGCAAGATGCTGGCATGCCTAATCAGTACGCGAACTTGACAAAGAACAGCACCGTACCGAGCGTGTCAGGGGGAATATTATGGGCCGATGAAATAAACAAATGCTTCTATCAATATGGCGGAGAATACCAAGGCAACCCGTCAGACTTCACATTTTGGGCATACGACACCATCCTTAATCAGTGGAACGAGACACAATACAAGAGCAACGTTAATTCGATACAACGCGTTTCTTTCGGTGCTGGGGCTCAGATTCAAGAGCTGGGACTTGGGTTCTACTATGGAGGATGGATAAACAATCATACTACGCCAGGATGGAATGGCCCACCCATGGCGACAAGCAACTTGATAAGATACGATTTTACAGCTGGCACGCTGAACAACAATACTGGACCAGACAGCACAGGAAGAGCAGAAGGGGGAATGGTCTATCTGCCTGCATCCGACGGAGGTCTCCTCGTCTACTTTGGCGGTGTTGAGGATCCATATCGGAACGGCAGTTTTGTCGGTGTAAGCCTGACTGCCTCTTGCTACCCTCATACGACTGTATAAGCGCTAACGATGTCATGATGTAGGCGAATATGAGTGTAAGACAACGGACAAACCTTGCATAGGGCGTGAATTAACATTGCTCTAGACCATCCACATCTTTGATGTGTCTTCGTCGAAATGGTATACGCAAGCGGCTGGAGGAAATGTCCCTGCAATGCGCCGACAGTTCTGCGCCGGCGTTTCCTGGGCCGACGACCACTCTTCATACAATATGTACGTCAGCTTACTTACCACAGTTGGGAATATTGGAAATGAGTCTAAATTTTCATAGTTACCTATACGGCGGGTTTGGAATTCAGAACTCCACAGGATTCGACGACTCCTACATCCTGTCTCTCCCGACTTTCACATGGATTAAATCATTTCCAACGAACAATACTTCCACTCCATATGGGCATGGCGCCTGCTCTGGAGATGTTATCAACAGAGACCAGATGCTCATTATAGGTGGATGGTTCCCAAGTACAGATGCTTGTGATGCGCCCAGTGGATGGGGACAACATAACATGAACCTAGGATACAATGGGCCTTCGAACACCTTATGGGACAAGTATGACCCGAAAGTTTCTACGTACTTCGTACCTACGCCTGTGATCGCTGTAGTCGGAGGCGGGTAAGTTTAGATCCAAACCCGATATGAAGCATTACGCAACATTCTGACAATGTTTTAGACCTACTGGAGGCGCAACGGCGACGAAGCCTTCGAACTGGGATAATGGGGACTTGTCCGTGTACTTCACCCGAATCCCATCGTTTACGAGCATAAGAGCTGCAACACGTACTATTCCCACCGGTACATTAAAGCCATCTAGTACTGCAAGCCCAGACAAACTCAATGTCAAAGCCATTGCTGGCGGTGTAGTGGGCGGCCTCGCAGTCCTTATTGCCATCCTCTCACTAATGCTATTTTGCCTCCACCGCCACAAAAAGGCGCGCAAGAACGCCGCCGAAAAGGGAACCGGGCCCCCACCCCCTGTCGAACTCGCCGCCACATCCCCAATCCACGAGATGTCTTCGCCCGGCTCCACAAAATACATGAGCATGCACAGTCAACCGGATATGAACGGTCATCCGGCATTCTCGGGGGGCGCGTCCATGCACTCACGGTCCGTGAGCAACGAACATCGCACTCCGACCTCCCCCTACCCACCACAGGCATACCATTCCTCGAGCCCAACCTCGCCCGCTCCATTCCCGTCACCATACGCCTCTGAGCCCCCGCACTCGAATTACCAGCACAATGCATACCAATCCTACTCCGACAACCCCTCCGCCTACGACCCGCATAATACCCCATACGATGATCCTTCAGCATACCCGCCCCCGAACGCACCACACCACCAGCGCCAATATTCCTACCCAACTCCGACTTCCCCAAACAACCCCTCCTTCCAACACTCTCCGCCGCAGCAACACCAACAACAAGTATACTACCCGCCACCGCCCGAGCGCTCACAAGCTAGCTTCTCAGACCGACGAAGCGCAGAAGGAACGCAGTATAGCGGGGATACGGAGCATTTGCCTCCAAGTACGAGCAATACGCCCGCACATTTCTATGCACAGCCTGTGCCGGTGCATCCTCCGCATGCACAGCAGGCGGGACAGGGACAAGGACAGGGACAGGGGGATGGACTGAGGCCGTATGGGGATGAAGGGAGTAATAGAGGGAGTGTGGATAGTAGGAGAAGGCCTGTGAGGGGACGATTTGTTGAGGTGGGGAATATGTGAGATGAAGCTGAAGATGAAGATTGATTTGGATATCGAAGATAATTTTTAAAAAGAGGAGAGGAGAGGAGAGGAGAGAGAGAGAAGGAGAGAGAAGAAGAGAACGACAGACTGGAGCCTCTAGTCACGCAGAAGAATTAGAAGTGAAGACAAGGAAGGAAGAGATTGCGTCCCCACATTGGCAAATTTGGACGCTGGCACAATGCCTATCTACCCAGCAATACAGGAGAGATATGCAAGCCGGCATGACAGAAGTGCGATCACCACGGACGCTGTAATGACTGCTCGGAGTTAATGGGACTCGGCTTCACCAAAAAGGCGTTCTGAGCATTGTAACGCGCGCTTCCAGACTTTGGATAGTCCGGGGCGTTGGATCACTGGCGTTTTTTTATGAGACGGATATACGGCCGCCGTGTGCTGACTGTAATCGTAGTTTATATTTGATCGAGTACAATCAAGATTGTTGATATCCCTGCGAAGCGCGCCCCGTCGTGTCCGAGTAGCTTTGGTTTAATTCGCTCGATGATATTATATATGGAATATTGTGTAATATATTTCATGACGAGAAGCGATAACTACTCCTGGCCTGATAAAATGCTCTGAAAACGTTCTTCTCATCATCACCCGTCCACCTCCTCATACACCAAGGTTGCCCCTTCGTCTCCGCAAGGAGCGACGCCTACTCCCCTTCCTGTGAAAAGATCATATATTATTGAATTCGTTCTTCTCATCATCACCCGTCCACCTCTTCACACACCAAGGTTGCCCGTTTATCTCGGCGAGAATCTCCTGTGGGGGCTTCTTTTTTTTGGAACCTTGCGCCGGCGTCACCCCGCCAGGCTCAATAAACCCTTGGGTATAAATGCCAAGTTCATATTCACCTGCTCCCGGTGGAGGTTCATCACGACGAAGAGTCCATGACCAGAAATCGGTAAACCACGTAGGATCGCAGCTTATACAAGTATCCCGGGGATCTAACAAAGCGGGCAGATGGCAGCTCACGCACAGTGTGGAATACGAGGTTGAGATCCCGGTTTCCAAGTCGAAAGTTGGGTGTTCGGGGAATTGTATGGCTTGATCCGGTGCGTCAGTAAAGTCGTTGTACGGACCAGGACACGGACCAAGAGACGGGTCAGGAATAGATGTGTCGGGTTCTTTTGTGATTTTCCATCCAAAGGCTTCCCGGTTAGTCCACTCGGACTGCCATCGTCTCAGCAGAGACTTCTCATCACACGTGTCGTCAAGAAGTCCGATTGCCTTTCCGATGTAGATCAGGTAGTGGTTCAGGATCTGGATCATTGTGTCCGCCCTTTCCTGGAAGCCATCGGCCTTCTTCTACATTCTCATATCAGGATCTTGGAATCTTGCGAGTTCTGTTGTTGGACTTATCGCTGGCGGTATATTTGCGACTCTATATCCCGTTCCAACCGCAAATACCAAGATCAGGACGAACAGACCTTTGAGATCTATCGTCTTCTTCTCCGCGATCATGCGTTGCACTTTTCTGAGCTGCTGATCAAGGCTCGAGGAGATCTGCGTACCGGCGTGGTCGCGGAGTCGACGAATATCTTCGACAGAGTGCCCTCTATACTCGTGAACCTCTCTCCCCTCATAGGCGATGGTAGTCAGATGGACCAGCGCTCTCAAGTTTTGTGCCGGTTGGTTGAACGCAGTCGGACTTATCATGCCAACGAAGTCACGGCTCAGCATCAGTCCGGCCATGCAGAACTCGGAGTACGGCGATTCTTGAGTCAGCCATTGACTTAGGTACAGCGATGCTGAATTGAGGTCCATTTCGAATGGAAACGAGTTCTCGGATACAATATCCTCACTCAAAAGATCGTTCGCTATGTTCATCATTCGAGTGGTGTTGGCCATGAAATTGTCTAGGGTTGGAATCAGTGGCTGGTTCTGATTATCAGCATAAATTTCGTGCTCTCACCTGGACCATGATAAATATCGAACCTGTCAAGGCTAGGTCGCACACATTCCATCCACATCAGCACTTTAGAGCCTATCTTAGCCTGAGCCAGAGACAAGCACGCTTTGCAAGGATATTCGCCTAAGCACTTGAAAGTTTAGTCCCGGCTTGACGAAGTTGAGGTTTCGATATTGCCAGGCCACTCACAGGTATCTTACGGATCTTGCATCTCAAACAAGCACCCCGTTTTCTGAGCTGGTTCATTTCCCTCCTCCTCTCATCGGAAAACGCGGAACGCCGAGGTGGCTGGGCAGCTTCGCCGTTGCTAGCGGAGAAGCAGAAGTAGCCAGGAAGGGTTGACTTCGGGTTTCGTTGTCGTGCTTTAGTCACACGTTGGGTGGTGTTCGACCGATCTCTCTGTGAAGGGACGACGATTTGATTCTCTACCCCACATTCTTTTGGGGAGTAAACGTCACTCTTGGGGATTTCGGGTAAAGAAAGTTGTTGCGGTTCATCGAGGACATCGTCATAGAGGGTTGTGAAAAGAGAGAATAGCTTTTAGGACGCAGGACTTGGTGGATTGTACATATCCATGCTGGATTGGCGTTGAAGGCGTGAGGAACGTCTGTAAAAGCGAACAACAAAGTAAACGATTGTGAAGGACATCGTCTTTATACATCCTTTCACCGTATCAGGCAAGGCTGATGAGTAACTCGGTTGTAAGGAATCCATGAAGATGATTGGCAAGCCCAACAAGGCTGAGGCTGAACATCCACCGCACCCCAAACCGGCTACCGCGACTCCTGCATGAGGAAGTCACAACGCCACGACGGCCACACCTGAAATCTGGATCCCCCACCCCTGCAGGCGCGTAAAGTTCGTAACAGGAGGTCCACCCAGAAACACAACAGCCGGGCGGTTCTCGCTTGTTCGAGCTGCATTTGTAGATTCGAGAGTCTTGGAAGCTTTATCGTCCGACATATAACAGCAGCTGGTCTGCCTGCTTCGTGTGTTCTCGTGCCGTGTTTTTCCTTTTGTTCGGTTGACCATCGATCAAATTCTCGTCGCTCCTTGAGCGAACTTTGGATTTTCTAGCTGCTATGGCTCCTCTTCCGCTCGACACCCCAGCGGATTGGATAATCCATGGAGATAAGAAACTCATTTGCATTCCCGCAAACTGGGGTGCAGTGTTAGTTTTCTGCCTGACCAACTACCTCGCCCACTGCGCGACTGTCAAGGCGCATCCAGGCGAGACTGTGGGCGAATATAGTATGGCCATGATACTTGCGCTCGTCCTGCCTTCTTCCGGCATCACGCGTGCGATGGATAGTAGTAAGAGAACAAAAAATAAATAAAAGACCAGCCAAGGCAATAGCACTGCTAACAACTACTTCAGTTATCCGTCGATCTAATTTGCGGAAAATGAATGAGTTGGGGAGAGCGACGAAGGCGGGGGCGCTGTGTATGGTTATAAGAGATGAGACTTGGACACCCAGGGTGGGCGATGTGCTGCCGTATATCGTGCAGGTATGGAGCGACACTGCGTTTTGATCTGAGAGGAACGGGAATTGATCGATGCGCAGCCTTCGTTGTTTCCCAACCCGCAGTCCGTACCAGCGGAAATAATTCCCACTGAGGCAAACGACTCGCGAGATGTAGATCCGCTGATAGAGCGACCGGTCAGTATGGAAGTACTACCTAAACAGGAGACTCGTATAAGGTATGAAACTGAATCGCAACTTTGCAGAAACATTCCGCTGATACCCCAAAAGCAAAACCTCTGTAATAAGTAGCGGTCCAAAGGCGTTCCGTGTCGGTATAGCGGGTGAGATGCAAGAACTCATTCGAACGAGTCAGCCCACCCAAGGCATCATAAAGAGGGGCTGTAAAGTCCACGGCCTATATCAACTTCCAGATGGGTACAATATAACCTACGTTCCAAGTTACGCGTCCGTTGGTACTGTTAAACGACGAAGGCGAAGAGATGGACAACAAGAAAGCGATGAAGTACCACAAGGCAAGTTGGGCCAGTCATCCGTCGAGATCGCCTCATCGTATAGTTTTGTCAAAGCCGCCGTCGGAATCGTACAAACCGTTTACGCGTGCATAACCCTTTACAAGGCGCGAGGCGACCAGATTGAAACGTACGGATATGCTGCGTTCGGGCTGACAGTGGTGCCATACGTCCTCATGTCTGTTCTCAATCTTCTTGGCCAGATTGCTTGCGCGGAATACTCGACCCTTTTCCTCGTGCACTCGGACGTCATGGACGAGGCACGAAGAAGAGGCGGAGTCTTCGACGGCGTTGTCGGGACCTTGAAAGTACTGGACAACAAACGGACTGCAAATTGGGAACTGCCTGGTCCATGGGTTGTGAGAAAGTCTCTAGTTGGGCAAGACAGCTCACAAAATAGCTGCAAGCATTACATTCTCCAAGCAGAATCCGATTCAAAGGGCGGCGAAGTAGAGGAAATCGACATCATCAGTGTCCGGGATGTAAAATACGGAGCCAAGATCTTCATTCCTTCTTGCTCGCCGGTGCGTGCTCTGCCAAACATTCCGATACCGAGCATCTCCGGCCGGATCGAAGACCGACATGCCAGAACGTCTGATTTCTTGGACGAGTACGCTCCGCTCACCTTTGGTGCTATCTCGCTCCTAATCGTAGGACTGATGACCCGGTTTCGGAAGGGCACAGATAGTACGGAACTCCAACGCGGGTTTACGATGTCCTGGCTTGTTGTTGGCATGGTGTTTGGGTTTCTTACGAGGTCGATGTCTAAATTGCTTCTGGGGGTGAAGGGGATCTGGTCGGCTATCAAAAGGGTGATTGGATTTGTGTTGTTGTATGGGGTGCTGTTGGTTCCGGCGCTTGGGGGCATTACGGTGGTTTGTGAGATGATTAAGTCGTATGGAACCTGTACCAAGATAGACTGAGCCGACAAGTATCTGCCATGCTCCATGTTGCTACGTCCAATAAGTCACATGCCAGGCAGCGATAGATGATTTGGCTGGTCCTACCAAATCCTATGGGTCTATCAAAAGGTCTTTTAATGGGTCCCCGAATAAGCCTTATCGTACGGATGTTAATATTCAACAAGGAAAGGGAATGCTTCTAAACTTCCACTGCCATATCCTCTCACTTTTACTTCTCATGATAGCTCATAATTTATTTCTCCTTCAGAGTAGACGAATGTCCTCGGCCGAGAGCTATGAGCCAATCACGGCGAAATACGGCATATCGTCTACTCTTCTGTATCTGACTAGAGATTCCCTGGTCAGCAAACTATGCCTGGAGAAACTCGGCTCCATCCTAGGCACACCGAGTTCTAAATCACCTCAACTCTATGTCTCGTCAGTTTACAAGTCGCACGATTTTCAGTACCGAGAGGACCAGGCTGCCTTGTTAAGTCCAAAATATTATAGGAGCGTGAGGGTCGGTGTTTCGGTGAAATGTCTTTCTCGTTCGGTTACCCATAACCGCTTTGACGACAGGTAGGCCCCTCGTTCCCCAAACGGGAGGGACCTCGGCTGATCCACTTCTCCACGTTTTGGCCGACCGAGCATAAGCAGATCTCCCCAGCCTTTATTGTCCCGAACGCGACGACCTCAATTGCACTTATATCTGACTCTGGGAATCTGTATCAGTTCTTCCACCCACATCCTCTTCATATTGTTGCTTCATCCCTCAGACCTCCCACAGCAACCACAAATCGCTTCTTCTTTTCATTCTTCTTCTTCCTCTTCGTCGTAGCAGCATTCACACCCCCCAACCGCCACCATGGTCGGCCAAAAGCAACCCGTCTACGTCCTCGGCGTAGGCATGACCAAATTCATCAAGCCGCGCGGAAAAGTTGACTACCCGGAACTCGGCTTCGAAGCCGGCACAAAGGCCATGCTCGATGCACACATCAACTACGACGACGTGGACCAGGGCGTAGCATGCTACTGCTACGGTGACAGCACGTGCGGCCAGCGCGTCTTCTACCAGTTCGGTATGACGGGCATCCCGGTATATAACGTCAACAACAACTGCTCTACGGGATCTACGGGCCTGTTCATGGGACGGAATATGATTGCCCATGGAGCGGCCGATTGCGTGCTGGTGATTGGATTCGAGAAGATGTTTCCGGGGAGTCTGCAGACATTTTTCCAGGATCGGGCAAACCCAACGGGGACGAGTAGCTTGATGATGAAGGAGACGAGGGGCATTACCAAGGCGCCGGGCGCAGCGCAGATGTTTGGTAATGCGGGACGGGAGCATATGGAGAAGTGAGCATATACATACTTTTCCGAATCCCTCTCATCTCAACCCGTAGGCTCGTACTGACTACATGTACTAGATATGGATCCAAACTCGAAGACTTTGCCGAAATCGCACGCGTCAACCACGCGCACTCGAAGAACAACCCCTACTCGCAATTCCAGGACGAATACACACTCGACCAGATCATGCAATCGACCATGATCCACGAGCCCCTGACCAAGCTCCAATGCTGCCCCACCTCGGACGGCGCGGCAGCCACCGTCCTCGTCTCGCAGGCCTTCCTCGACGCCCGGCCCGAGCTCAAGTCGCAAGCCATTCTCATCGCCGGCCAGTGTCTATCCACCGACACGCCCAACCTCTTCAACCGCAGCGCTATCGAGCTGATCGGCTACACCATGTCGGAGGTCGCGGCCAAGGCCGCGCTGGCCGAAGCCAAAGTATCCCCGGACGAGGTCAAGGTCTGCGAGCTGCACGACTGCTTCTCTGCCAACGAAATGGTCACCATCGAGGCGCTGGGCCTCGCGCCCCGCGGCAAGGCCCACGAGCTGATCCGCAAAGGCGGCATCACGTATGGCGGCAAAGTCGTCATCAACCCGTCGGGCGGCCTCATCTCAAAGGGCCACCCGCTCGGCGCCACGGGCCTCGCCCAATGCGCAGAGCTCGTGTGGCACATGCGCGGCTGGGCCAACAACCGCTCCGTCAAGGGCACCACCGTAGCCCTGCAGCACAACCTCGGGCTCGGCGGCGCCGTCGTCGTCACCGTCTACAAGCGCGCCGACGGCACAGCAGCGCAGGACCTGTCCGACGAGCAGGTCGGCAAGGCCAACGGCCTCGGCTACAATCCTGCGACCCAGGCCCGGGGTTTCACCAAGGCGCAGGTCGAGAGCGTGAGGAGTAAGAAGGCGAGGAGCGAGTGGGCGATCCAGGACACAGAGGCCAAGGTCGAGGCGAGGTTTTAGAGCGTTGGGGCTGTGGTGTGATCTAATGGTTTGTCGAGACTGTAAATAAATAAGTAGGATCGAGTACGAGAGCATTTACCATCTTCCATTGCGTACCGTGGCCGTTTTTGGGGATGTGGAGAAAAACTTGCTTGAATATCGACTAGAACCTACTCACGATGCTACTGCTGTATGAGACGACAAACATGTCAACTCTCATCTCTCATCTCTCCAGGTTGAAATCGCACAAACGGTAGACGAGACGAAAATCAACATTGACATCTTCAACCAGGATGCAATCAATGAACAGGTTAGAAATACTATTATGCACAAGGCGATGCCATCTTGCTATATATATCTATATATATGCCTTTGGTACTATAAAACCAAGGCCGCAAGCCCCTATGTACCCAGCGGCCCCTCCCAATTCTCCATTGTACAAATACATCACCCTTTTTTCGACACAAAAGACCTCCCAAAATGCATGCGATGTAAGGCCCCCAAAACACCTACGCTCCTCATAAAACCTCATGGGGTGTGTAACCAATAGGGACAAATATATACAAAAAGTCTTCAGAAAATGCGGCTCGAACTCCCTGGATCACTCCTCGCAATGATCGGAGCCCCACCTTCGGGTATACTACGCCGTTCTCTATGTTCAACAGTAGGCAAGTGCCCGCCCTCTTTGCTGGTGCTGCATCTCTTCTTGATTGCACTCCACCGCTTCCCCTTCTTCTCCCCGGACGTCGCGGAATCCTGACGCTCATCTTCTAGTTGCGACTCCCGTCTCGTCTGCTCGTCTCGAACTGGATCTGCTAATTCTCGTGCCGAAGGGTACATGTTGAGCCAGATTGGGAAAAGAATGCCTGCAGAATACGCCGCGAGGATGACGCAGAATGCGTACTGTATATTCCGCGCGCGCAAGGCGCCGTACATGATGGGTGGGAAGACGGAACCGCCGCCGGTGGCTGCTGTGAGCAACACGGCGGCGTCCTTGGTGTGTTTCCCTATGCCACGGAGCGCCTGGGCGTAGATTTGTGGAAAAAGAGGGCCCTCGAAGAACATGAGGATAACGATGAGGGCTGCAGGCGCAGGACCGCTTCCAGACATGCAAGCCGCGGCGGATGCAATAGCGCCTGCGAAAAAGAAGAGGAGTATGTAGCGAGGTTTGATCCATATATTTGCAATCGCGGCAAGGAAGCGGGATACCGCGAAGGCGGTGTGCCCAATTGCCTGATGGCTAACGGGGTCTAGGGATGGCATGACGAGATGAAGGTATTCTGCAAATGTCGTTGATGTGGACTCCTGACCGCCGACATAGCAGAAAACAGAAAAGACCCCTACGCCGAGGGAGACCCAAATGACTTTGATATTCGTCGAGCCGACAGTGGCCTCGCGGGGGATTGGCATGCGAGCGGACGCGTTCTCTAGCTCTTCGTCTGTGGCCTCGGGGAGTGGCACATAGAAGAACGCGATTGCGAGTATGACGGTGAAGAAGGATAATCCAAGATAGGTCCATTGCACGTTGATGAGGCTTCCAGCGGAAGCTTTGAACAAGACTTTCTTGGCTAGTAGTGGGGAGAGAACACTGCCGATGGCTTGGATGGCCTGGGATAAATTCAGTCTTGCTTCCGCGTACTCTGGAGGTCCACAAAGAGCAATGAAGGGGTTCGCGCTGAGCTCCAATGTGGAAAGACCGAGGCCAGTGATGAAATTCGAGATTAGGAAGGCAGGAAACGAAGTGAGAACAGCGGATGGCCAGAACACCAGAGTTCCGCAGGCGTAAATGATGAGGCCTACTGTGTAGCAGGCTTTGAATCCCCAGTACCGGAAAACCAATCTTCCAAATGTCAGAGGTCCAACGATGTAGCCAAAGAAGTATGCACTGTGTTGACCAACCGTTTGACCGGCGGACATGTGGGCAACAGCCTGGAATTGGGCGTTGAGGGTATCCAGGAGTCCGTAGGCGAAGCCCCATATAAAGAATAAAATAGTGACCATGAAGATTGGGTATATGGACTCCTTGTTGCTCATCAAGGTAATATTCTTCTTCTTGTTCATGTCCACAAAGTCAAAAAAGGCGACCGATGGCCGACGTGTACGAGCAGTCGTTGCGTATGTGCCGATAGTGTTCGTCTGATTGAGATGGGGCAATTCGGACATGTCCGGCGTAGTCAGAAAGGCCATCATATCCATTGATTCGCCAACTCCACCGAGTGCTGGGGGAGGTTTGGTCAAAGGCGATTCCGGGGGGCTAGGAGGCACTGTTGACCGTCTGCACGACTCGACGTTGTCGGGAGGCATGGCTATGGCCATACTGTCGCTCGTCTGGGTAGCGCTCTTCTCTCGGGCGATGGTTCCATCCAGCACCCAATGGGGCAAAAACCGGGTTACCAAGGGCTTCAGGGCAGGAACACAGGCGCACATGATGCCAATGTTGATCTCGATCGCACTCCACATGAACGACAACGAGGCGTACCAAGAGTAGTCATCGTCATTCCTAGATCCGGTTGAATTGTCTCCCTTGTACTCCTGGACTGCACGTAAGTTGTCCCGGGCAGCTGACTGGAGATAGGCGATGCGAACGACATCAACGACAGCCACGAAGACACCAAACCCAAAGGTAATGACTAGGATCGTCTTCTGCTTCCTCGGTAGTCGCATGCTGGTCAGGATGGGCATAGGTAGGAACAGAATAGCCAAGTCGGTGATGATGTTGAGTGGGGCAGAGGATAGGTAGATAGTAACAATGTTAGTGCAGGAAGCCGAGTCCGGGACCGGTGTCTGGAATGCTGCGGCGACAGGGTGGCACTGGAAGACATTGAGCAGAGTCAAGGCCAGGCCGCCGACGTTTACGACGGCGAGGGTTGCGAGGGTGGTATAGCGGAAGATCTTCTGGGTCTTGGACAGTGTGAGGTAGAAGATGAGGATAGATGTCTTAGTCGCCATCAACGCGGGATTCTGAAATGTCTTAGTAGGACTCGAGCGCATGTAGACGTTGCGTACGTACATAGAGGATGGAAAAGGCGTAGGCAGCCTTCTTCATGGCGGATTCCCAATTGGACAGCACGTCCTCCTGGTGTCTCCCCAGTCCTACAGACGTGCCATAACATATCGAAAACGAGGTGCCGAATGCCAGGAGCCACGCGAGGATGATGAAGTAGTCGTCCCACATGGGCTTCTTCACAACGCCGAAGCGCGAGATCAGCCGCAGGACAGTGAAGACGGTGCAGCACGCGAGCGAGGCAGCCGTCACGGCGAGAACGACGGGGCCGCGGTCCGGCACGTCGCGAGGACTGACGGTTGTCGCCATCGTGTGCGCTTGGTTGTCGCTGTCGCCGGGCGCTTCTTGACCATGGTCTCGCAGGGAAAGCAAGGCGCAATGGCCGGCTGTGTTCCTATTGCTCCTCTGGCAGTCTCGGTCTCTTGCTATCGTGGGCGCGGTCGTCGAGGCCCTTGGTGTTCAGGCCACAGCATTCTCCTCGGCCTTCTCGTGGGGAGGGCAGTGACGTCCGGTTGGGCGATCCGGGGGAGCGGTCGGTGGTTGAGCTGGGAGGTGCGGCCGGGGCCAGCAATATGGTCGAGCAAAGGCTTTGTGGTCCAGGGTGGGACGAACCCCAGATTTGCCGCGCTGGCTAACTGGAGTGCGAGCGGGCCCGTAGTGGCAGCGTGGCGGCGTGGAGCCTGAGGCGGCGCCATGTTCCCTCACTCATGAGTTGGGCCGGACGCTGGTCATTGGCGACGAAGGATCGGAAGTGCGGAGAAGATGGCGTCACAGACAGCGATCCCTGGGCTATCCTGGCCACGGCAGCAGAGCCTTCGTCGCCAACGCCGACGACGGCGACTAATTTTTCCAACCTCGCTCTCGTCGATACTTCGGCGTGTATTGGGCCGCCGCCGCTCCAATGCACTACCCACTAGCCGGCCATAGTCGCTGCCCGCGAGTTTGTGGGGATGGGTGTCTGCATCTCAACAACAACCACCCACCCCTTGCCATGCGAACTGGTGGCACACCCTCAGATCTCACGCAGATCGGAAAGCCACTCTTCGGTCTGTTGGGCACACGAGACGGCAAGACACCGACCTCGGGCGTCGGTCTGGAGGGCGAGATGCTCAGTGCCGTGTTGTCCTGGAGCTAGTCGCCCCGTCTCCACAGGAAATTTGGCCGCGGCTTCAAGAGCTACCCGCTAGGGCGTCACATGGGAGACGGTGAGCCCACGCGACAGAGAGACAGGAACAGGGTCTGTGGCGGGATGGACCCATGGTGCGAGTCCGAGCACAGACAGCAAACCACATCTCGAACAACTAGCCCAAGTACACGAGTCAAACGACAGTGTTCACTTCATACCTCACTTCACTGCATGCTACCGCCCACGGTGGACGATTGCAGCTTCCATGATACTGCCAATACTGCCTAGCAGGCACAGACAGATCACGTGAGACAGGATTACTCCCATCCTGTGGCTACCTAGGTAGACATCAGTCATGGGGCGGCCAGGTTGCGGAAGACGTTCTGTGGTAGGCCGAAACTCGCTGTATTAAAGATTACAAGTGCTATATCACTTCCCCATCTCTCCCCCACCCACCAGCCTGTCCCTCGGTCTCAAGCTCATCCAGTAGGTATTGTCCGCTCCAAATCCCAACTCCCGCTTATAGACCAACAGGACCAAGTCGATCAAACGCAAATCACAACCACATCCATCTCCCAACACATATCCTCGTCCCATCTACAACAGTCCAGCCAATCCAAGCAACACAGCAACCACGCCCCCAACAGGCGCCGCGACATGTCCTGCAGCACCAGTATTGAACGCTTGGCCCGCAGTTTGTGTTCCCGTTGCCGTGTTCGCGGCATCGGTGCCGGTCGTGGCAGGTGCAGATGTGGCTGCGACGCTGGGGACGGGGCGTGTGGCAGCGTCGGCGGCGGATGCGGATTTCAGACTATTCGGAAAACATCATCAGCACTCGCATTCCTTCGAATTTGAAAAGAGCAAGGAGGGGAAAGGACATAGAACATACGGCTCAGCAGCAAGACAGTAGGACGTGACCTGGTTCTGGACCGGGCTACGGTCAAGGGAGTCGGGGCAGTTGTTGTAGCAGGTCAGGAGGTTGGTGTAGTTGTCGCAGAGGCAGATCCAGTCGTTGGCTTTGCATTTGTCGATTTCTGTCTCGATGCCGGTGCGGCAGGCGTCGACGATGCTGGGCGAGAGTGTTAGCACGTCTCCTTCCTCTATCTCGTCTTCTCTTTCTCTCCGATAGTGCTTCTTATGGGCGGATCCTTTTTAAGCTGGATGCAACAACGCTGGGAGAGACAGAGCCACGGTTGCTAAGGAGAAGCAGGAACAAGGGTAACGCGAGGAGAACTCACTTCTGTGCATTACAAGCCGACGTCGCCCTCGGGACCAGAGCACCGGCCGGTGTCTGCGCAGCCGCGAGGCCCACAGCGGCCAGCAGAGCAAGAGTAGAAGCTGCGAAACGCATGTCGATTAAGTGTATAAGGATGATGTGGTATTTAGAAAGGGGTTCAGCGCGAGAGCCAAGGTAAACGACGGTGAGGCAAGGGGTTAGATGGAATTAATAGAAGTAGTAAAAATGTATGAAGACGACCCAGAAACGAGTGATGGGCGCAACTTGAACGTGGGAACCGCAAGAATGAAGAAACTCGGAGAGAAGCGAGTGACCAGTCAAGACGGGATCAGGAGAGAGGCCTCGGAATTATAAACACGTCCCTGCTGCCACCCCCCCCTCTCCCTTCCCATGTTTCTTGTGCTGGACCCAGCCGCCAACCTGAAGCAGACGTTACCGCAAACGGGTAGTGCATCGGGACCTCCCTCCCCAAAAACGCAGCCGGCTAGCGGACCACCGACTTATTCAGGAGCAATAGGGCTTGGCCCCGACCCCGAAGACGAAACTTTGATTCAACGCCCAGGGGAATCCGCAATCTGTGCTGCCCACCCAGCCCATTGCCTCTCGCCAGCACATACATATCCCCCCTCCAAGTGTGTCCCGCGCACCCATCCTCACTGCATCCTCGCCCCGTGCATGTCCCAACCCCCTTCCCCCTCCCTTCCCCGCCGTGAACCAGCGTCCCAACCCAATCCGTCTCCCCGCCCTCCGACCAGCCTCGGACCCGACCCGAGCCTGGCTCCCCATCGCAGCGCCCTGATTGGCGGAGCGCCCCTCGCCTTGATGATCGGCGCCAGGGATGGCATCGCGAGGGACCTTGGGCCGAACCTCATGAGACGAGATGAGACGAGACGGAATGGGGGCTGTGGAGATGAGAAGGGCTCGTGAAGACACAGGACAGGACGGACTGGGACAGGTCGTGCCGTCTCTGGGGTCCTCCCTCCCATCGGCACAGGGCACCAGTCCGAGTCGCAGGTCTCATCGGACTGCTCTACCCTGTGTTGTGTTGTGCTGTGCATGCCCACTTTGTCCTGCCAGACACGAAGGGCTTCCCGGCTCGAGCTGTGCGCGCGCCAAGCAAGAGCCAGACTTTTTTCAGGAGAGAGGTGAGAACCTCACGATTACAGCACAAGACACACACTCGCAATGCTTTTACTCTTTAACTATTCCCATCCCATCCCCTAACAGAACAGATCAGATCAGATCAGAACGACTCGAGATTCAAAGGAGGGAAGAACTCGCTATTCCAATCCAACTAAACACTCGACCCAAGAAAAACGCCCAGGAAAAAATAGGCAGCAACCCCAGCTAACATGAAGCATCCAATCAGCCGATAACAGTATACGCGCCTCTCGAGTTGAAGGGCCCTCTATGAGCCCAGACACAATGGTACAGAAATTACAAGGCTTCGATCGAGTACGGCATACACACAGGAACCACAATTCGAGGAACACAAAAACACAGGCAGATACAGTCACTTCTTGAGGCGAAATGTACATAGTCGTACTGGGTAGAAAGAAGCCAGACTATGCGAGGGCAAGGGGACAGCTGGCTATGTACACTATTGGTGTAGTTGAAGTGGGGGCTTGCTGGTCTGTTCGGCAAAGCGGTCGGCTGTCTGCTAAACCTTTCGCATCCGGGCATAGCTGCGGAAATCGCGGCTTGAAAACGAGTAGGATAGAATGAATGAATGAATGGCCTTGCATGAATTTGCGCGCTACAGTGGATACAAGGCTGATGATGACTTACCACGCTATAGTAAGGTTCCGAGGTTGGACCAAGACCCCTCTATAAGGTATCGTGAGTGGTGAGGGCTCGATAGTGGTGCTGCAGCAAAGGAACACTATTATGCGTAACAAGAAGGCTCTTTGTAACTTGAGCGTAAAGGCAATGATGCGAACGTAATTTTTAAGGTAGAAGGGGTCTTGGTAGAAGAAGGGGTCTTGGATGTTTATAAATAGCTATAACTAGCATAGTACTCATACAGAGCTGTGGTAAACATCAACGTGGGCGCAGAAATCGAGTTTGCTAAATCGAGTTTGCTCAAAGTCAAAGTACCCCCCTTCATATTCTCGGCACGGAGGGTGTCTCTATCCAAGGCCTGCTGCTACCAATTTGCCTCTCGAAAAGGTGACTCACAAGGGCGTTGAGATGGATCATCTATTGGCTATTCACCCCTGCCCGAAGGAGCGCTAACAACCCATTCAAGGGGGGGGGGGGGGGGGGGGAACTGTACAAGTACAGCCATGCCATTACCTATAGAAATAAACCCAGTCCTTATTCCTTCCCTTGGGTGCTGCTCCTAGAAATCCCCCCTCTAAGAAACAATAATCGACAAGAGGTTGATCAATAGCGTCGAGTCCTGAGCACTTTAAAATGATTGTACTAACGAAAGTAAGCCTAACTCCGATTTAATTTCCCCCCTCAGATACCGACCACATGGTCGCAATGGTATCATACAGCCTATGTAGAGACGTGAGAAGGGAACGGAGCCAAGGCTTCCTGACTAGCTTTGCGCTCGTCCATCCTCTTGAAGTAGGCTGCAACGTTCTTACGGCCTGGAGAAAGTACCCATTCGGCCACCTGCATGACCATCATCTTTAGCAGGCCGTAGAAGTGGATATCGGCTGCTGAAAACCTATCGCCACAGAGGTACGTCTTGCCTTCGAGTTGGTCATCCAGGAGGTTCAGGAACTGATTGATGACGACCTTCTGGGTTACCCGCGCCTCGGGGTTGGGGGTACGGTTTCCCTTGTAAAAATCAATCGTGGCAGGGTCATTCCGGTACCATTCAATAACAGGCTGGGCAATCTCAAGATCCATTCTCCGGAGCCACATGCGTGTTTCTGCTCGTTGTGCGGGAGTCTCGCCGAAGAGTGATTTACCGCCCTGGGCCACTTCGTCCAGGTATTCGCAGATGGCGGTGATGTCGGTTAAGATGAAGCCGTCATCGAGTTGTAGCGCAGGCACTTCACCACGGGGGTTGACGTTGGTGCGGTATGCAAGCCGGCGGTTTTCCAGATTCATTATATCGATGGTTTGGACATCAAGCTCGAGGCCGCCACGTTCGAGGACAAAGAGTCGAACAGCATAGGGATTGGGAGCTTGGGCGTCGTAGAACTTCATATTGGGGGTGTGAGGAAGTCGAGTGTTGATTTTAAACGGAGCAAGTGCTTCTCTTCTGGTGAGAGAATGGACGTATTTATACGTTCACAAGACCGAGCACGCAGGAGAGTGCCCACATCCGGATTCCATCCAATGCAAGCCAAGTTAGGGAAAATCAAGTAATTGGAGCTCGGCTTGACGGAACCAAAGTGAAAGGTCAACCGCCGCCGAGTGCGTCGGACTCCACGGCCATAAACGGGCATGAACGGGTGACTCCTCTCGTGGGGCAGGATTCTCGGGAATTAAGCCCACACCAGGGAAGATGTAAACACTGCTAATTTGTTGTAGAACAAGGATTTCGATAGGTTTTATACGTTAGTAAACTTGTACCTTCTTATACCTTCTTAAGCAACCTTCAAATAATTGTGTAACTAGGTGTTTTAGATAGGCGTTAGTTACGTTTTTAAGGAATCCTGCTCCACGAGATGACTCTTCGTTCAAACCCCGCTGCAACCTCCCGAAGACTCGCCGCAGCCTGTCTATGAAGGCGCTCATGCCCACCTTATTCCGCAATTCCCAACTTTCATCAAACTTTTTTTTTTCAGAATCCTTCCCTCCTCTGTATTCCTCATTCTATTCACTAGCATATATGGCTGCTTCATGTGTGACACTCCTCCTTAGCCATTCCTCCTAGGCCTTGGTCTGTTGCTTTACTTACACGAGCGTATCTCACCCTCTCGCAACTTGCAGTTCGTTAATCGCGCCAGTGCACATACTAAAGTCGGGGATCACTGACGATGAAATCGCGCGATTTTCAAAAGGCTTCTACGGAGGATGAATGTTTACGCTAGAGAGATGGTTCTTCTACGCGATAGGATTATCATTAACTGAATTTGCAGGTAATATTGTGTTTTCCTTCCCTTTTTTTAAAGATAGTAAGTTAGAGAGCCCATCTTATTACTAGTAATACTATAACATATTCTATAGGCGAGCTGCCTACACGGGTAAGCTGCCTGGTCTATGCACTACTAGAAAATCAAAGATTTTCTCTATAACTACTTAATAGAAAGCTGAGACAATAGCGTGAGCGCCATTTATCAGAAAGTGACTCATTCCAGCCGGGATTCGAGGGGAGGGCTCCGTTCTTCTCTCACAGCCCACGCCAATGCCAACGCTGAGCCGTCGGCTGCCAGCTTCCAGACACCTGCCTCCTGCCCGCTTCACTACAGCGTTGCAACCACGGCAGACATGCCATGCGAGGCGGAGCATTCCAAGGCCATGGGGACGACACTAATGCCTCGTGCGAGTGACCGACCGCGTCGTCATCGAGAGATCCAGTCCGAGCGCGACACGTGGCGAGCGGATTCGACCGAAGGAACAGGATGCGAGAGGCAGGATGAACAGGGCTGAGATAACGGCATGATAACCATGCAATCTGTCTTCGACTCAGTCATGCGTGAGACAGTGCTTTGCAGATGCACCAGGTGCACCGATGCCTCGGCGATCCAGAGGAAAAGGGGGGATAGGCTGATTAGTCGCATAGTGAGGCGCCAGACCGGGCGACGGATGGGGAGTATCTCCTCTTCGACCGCAAATATGTGTTCGGATGAGGGAGCAGAACAAAGAGAAAGGGAGAGGCGTGTTGCTCGTGAATTCATTGCGGGGGGTAGGAGTCCAGTAGTGTTCTTTCTAGCAGGGCTCGGCGTGTGCGAGGGTTGAGATACCTGGCCCGTACAGTAGGGACATGAGAAGAACGACGGAGTAACGAAAGGATCTTCCGGGCGAGCGGCTGGGGTTGAGAAAAATGCCTCATGAAGGATGATCGGGGTGGGGGCGGTTGAGGCGGTTGGGGCAGGGAAGATGGGAAGGGGGAGAGTAGAGAGAGAAAGGGGAGAGGGTAGAAGATATATAACGGCGAAGGGGAGGGCTTTTTATGGTAGACGTCGAGGTCGATTGCCAGTCCGGGCGTAGCGCGAAAACCGTAAGCGAGGCCCGGATTGCCCGAACGGGGTGTCTCCATTTCCTGATGCAGGCTTATTGTTTACTATTTAATCATTCCCGACTCGAGATTCAAAGGAGGGAAGAACTCGCTATTCCAGTCCAACTAACACTCGACCCAAGAAAAACGCCCAATAAACCACTCTCTGCTCTTCAATGGGATAATATAAAACCTCACAGAGCTCGGGACCCATATACGGAGCGCAAAACAATAATTTCGCCCTCCAACAACCCTTACCAAAAAATAAAAAATCTGTTCGCCGTTTTGTACACGAGCATGCATGCACACACATAAGATGATGCAGAGTATCTACTACACCACACCACACCACACCACACCGCACCACCTCGCTGTACTGCACAATCCACTTTGACCAAGTAAACCCTTGGAAAGGCCAGCCAAAACAGAACTCCTCCTCCTCCTCATCCTTGTGCCGCTAGAAACTCATGCTTCACCTATTCCTGCCCGAACCCAACTGTCTCCTCAACCGCGATCGTGAGCTTGTTGTTGAGCTGATCGTATGACTTGTAGGGTGGCAAATCGAGTCGATTGAAACTGTTCCCGAGAGTCAGCTCTATATCTCATGACAAATCATCCGAAAATAGCTACATACCATGTGTGAGACTTGGGTAATTGATTAGGCTCGCCAGCCTTCTCGATTGTGAATCTTCTCGGCCCATCACTACCCTGCAGATCCTTGAATCCGTTAACCGGAATACGCGAGGTACCGGTTGCAAACTGTAGCAATCGAGATTTCTGCTCGGCATCCCAACTCCGAATGCACTATTTTACGTCAGCCTCTGATATCAACTAGTCAATCGGGGTAAAATCTACCTTCCAGAAATGTACAATAACCTCGTCGCTCTCGGTGTAGCCGCGGTAATCAGTGTGCTTCTTCCAGTCCTCAACGTCGATATCGGCGATACCTCCAATGAGAAGCTCGAGCTCACGCTCATCGAAGACATTAACAAGATCCTGCGGAATCAGCTCGTGAAATCCAGACACGAATGCCTGGAATTGTTCCTCGACTCGTTTCTGGATACGCCATTCTGTGATGAGACTGACAAAGTTAGCCACAAACTTCTCGGACAATGAGATGTATTCTTACTCGACGTATTCCCTCTTGTTCTCGTTCGTCACTTCAATCTCCTCTCCGCCTGGCTTCATCTCGATGCTCACGGTCTCGCCAAACCTTTCGTCTTCCGTTGAAAAGGTCAACTCGAGTGCGTCTGTGATGTCGTTGTTCCTACAGCTAAGTTAGTCCAAATTCGAGACTGAGTGCATTTCTGTTACTCACAGCATCCATTCCAAATTGCGGTGGAAGTCAGCGTCCACGCCTTCCATGTCCTGCAGTGCCACCTTCTTTCGCAGAATCATCTTGTAAAAGGCTCCAATGAAGAAAGCATCCAAGAATCTCCGGTGGAAAATGGCCAGACCAACAACACGCCCAATAAACTTGAAGTAGTTCAAATGTTCGGGGTTGATGCCAGAGTGGGGATTAATCTGGAGGGTGTAGTTGTCGTGAGCGGAGTATTCGAACAAGCAGTAGAACGGATTGAACATCTCGTGGGAGAGCAAGAAGAAGAATTCTCGAGAAAGACCACCATAATCCAATCCATCTTCCCCATCGAATTTGATCATGAGCCGCTTCTTCAGATCCGCAGCGCTCTGCCGCATAATTTCGTGATATGAATCTTCGAAAATATGAGTTCTTCTAACTTTGACGTGACACTGTCCAGAAACAATTCGGAGCGCTGGTTGCGAGCGGAAGTAGATGAGTTTGCGGCGGAAGTCACGCTTGTACTGAGGGACGTTCTGGTCGAGGGAAGAGGGCAGTCGAGGATCATCCCACGTGGTAGTCTTCGTGTTATGGTCGACAAAGTATACTCTGGCGGTGTTGGTGAGGCGCATTTCCCACCCAGAGGGCAAGGGTCCAAGCTGGGACACTGGCTGCTGTTGGATAGTGCTATTGTTAGCATTCTGGCCTCCGTACATGCGAATATACTGTTGTCGTCGAGGATCGACCCACGTCGTGGTACGCGTATTGTGATCAACAAAGTACGCACGGCCTTCAGGAGTATGTCGCTGTTCCCAGCCTGAAGGAAGCTCTCCAGTTCCGGCCGTTGTGGCTCCTGTAGCCATCATGCTTACCGCATTCGCGTTCGAGGACGGCCCGGGGCCTGGGGGAGAGGGCTGGCGCTCTGAAAGGGTGGGAGAGTTAGCACCGGTACGATCTTCGGGAAGCATACGATTCTGATGGCGGGTGCGTTCCTGTTGGGTCTGCGCTGCGAGAGCGGTCCGCTGGTCCGACTCGTTGAATCCAATGCCAGGCCTTATCCATGTGGTCTGTCTGGTGTTGTGATCGACATAGTAGGTCCTGCCTAGATGATCCTCCCGGCGTTCCCAGCCAGCCGGTAAACGCCCCTGAGCATCCTCGAAAGCACTGTATCCGCGCGTATTTGTCTGGGTTCCATTCTGGGCGACTGTCGGCGGTGGTGGGCCCATCGGGTTCGTGGGAAGTGCGGCGGGGGGACCAGGTTGGCTGAGGCGGGCGGGGGTCGCGCTGGCAGGCAGCGGGGGACGCTGGCCTGGGAACATGTCAGGATGGAGGGCTTGAGCAGATGAGTGTGGTGGGGGAGGGTTGCCAGGCGGGGCGCCAAGCCCGTTCACAGAGGAATGTGCCGATAGCGAAGGGCGACCAGTGGCGTTTTGACCTGCTTGGCTGATGGGGGTGCTGAGATTGGTGGAGAGGTTGAGGATGAGTTTGCCGTGGACTACCATGTTGTCATTGGACTTTTTGAGGTCGCGCGTGAGCATCTCTGGGTGTGATTTGTTAGTGCGTGCCTGCAGAGCGGTCGGGAAGGTCGTACCATCACCACCGGCGTCCAGGTCGATAACGCTGCCGATGCGCACATTTATGACGCCGAGGAAGCCCTGGTCCTTTTTCTTGAACTTCTTCTGGTCAAATATTTGAACGGCCAGGACGCTGTCTTCGGTCACTCGCCTGCGCACCTTGTCAGCATCGTGCGGCACAGTGTGCGGGAGCTGGGGCGGGACGCACATGTCGAAGCTCTCGTTCCAGTACGGGTTGAGCGTCTTCTTGATCACGCTCGTGGTCCGCGTCTGCTCGCCGTTCACCGTGGCCACGGAGAAGGGATCCGGGAATCCTGTGCACGAGAGGTAAGCGGGCCGTCAGTTGACGGTCGACACGGGGGCACGCACGGAAGACATCGCGCTTGTAGAGGCCGTCTGCGGCAATGACTGCGAGCTGTTAGCAGCCATTCGGGAGCTCGGCGGCGGGGGAGGGCGATCGAGGGAGGACGCACTGGTGACCCGCAGGTTGGGCTGGCCGGCCCCGTCCATGCTGCTGTCGATAGGCGGCGGACGCAGGAGGGGAGGGAGAGGGTGCGGATGCGGCTCTCAGAGCTCGCGGGGAGGTGCAGGTGGGCCACGCTGCTTGGTGCTTGGGGGTGCTGGGACAATGGGCGATGTCGATAGGCAACCGGTGCGGACGAGGTCTAGGGCGGAGGAGGCTGTGCAGGCTACAAAGGCGGCGGGAGGCGTCGCTCGACGACTGCGCTCTGGGGTCCGACGAATGGCCGCCACAGACGCCGCTGAATCAGGCGTTTGCAATGGCTGAATGAGCTGCACGTTACGGGGCACCGGCCAGACTGCGAGCAGTTCGGGGGGGAGTTGCGAGCAGCAGGTTGCCGCAAAACCTTGAAGCCTGCGGGGCACACGGCGCCAAGCGGAGAGAACGCTTGCCCGTCACCAACGAACGAGCGCTGCGTCGGCACCGGTGTGCCGTGCAAGAAGGGCAGATAGGCCGCCCAGAGTCACGAGACCTGCAATTCACTGGCCCTCTGCGCCATCTGGCCACCGAGCCGGCTGCTCTGCGTCCTGCGTTGACAGCCCGGGTGACGGTTATGATGTCAAACCTCTAGCGCCAGCAGCTGTCAAGCATCCGAGGAAGGAGCCACCAGCCACCAACACCCACCAATGGCTCGGCCAGCACTTCTCGCGGCAGTCGCACCAGAGACGCCCGTGTCTTGTCCTCTCTCTAGCAAGGCGATGGCGACGAGCATTGCGTCCATTGCACGCTCGCACTTGCTCTCAGCGCCCAGTGCCGGCGTCATACATAGGTACTCGACCCATGCTAGCCCGGCCGGCCAGGATCAAACACATCATCAAACGCAGAGCCGCCGTGAAAGCTCCAGCAGTGCAGCACCGATATCTGAAGAACCCGGCGTCATCTAAACTCGAAGCAGAGAACCGCCGAGTCCCCAATGCACGATGAAAGACAAGTCTATTTCTCTATGCTCTATGCGGAAAGTCTCCATCTATCCATGCACGCACCGCCACAACGCCGACGACACAAACCACGCAAGTCCCAGTGCCGCTCATCCACCCCCTCCCGGCCTTGCGCGGCTGCACTCAGGGGTATGTACAGAGAGCGCCTATCATATCTATTCTATCCATCACTCATGTACTTCGCACCCAAGTCTCTGGGACCGCCGACTACACTAAGCCACTGCTTCCATCCCCAGCCGGGCCCGCAGCAGCAGGTACTGCTCATAGAGGCCGAGCTTCAGCTCGACTCTAAAGTGCGCGCCCCATGCCCGCAGAAAGGCGAATAGATTCGGGAGCCAGAAGAGGCTGCCCGTCAGCTTCTCCAGCTGCTCCTCATACACGGTGCGGGACGCGTAGCGGGCCAGTATGAGGAATGTCCGCGCTGGGCCTTGTCGAGTGTGGAGATTCTCGTCGAGAGAACGCGCTGCGTTGTTGCGTCAGTCATGCACAGGGCGAGTAGAATCCTCATTTTAGCTTACTGAGGTCGTTTGTTTTGAGGATCAGGAGAATCACTCGGGGGACCTGGCCGAGCAGTTGGATCAGGCTTTCGAGCATTCCGTCCCCAAGTGCCTCTGATATGGTTTCCTTCTCTTGCATACTCCTCGGCTTTGCTATGTTCTCTTTCACAATGCTGTAGTCTCTCCCAGTGATTGCACTGGCAAACAGAGGAAAGTGCTCTTCGCGAATGCCCGCTACCTCGAATGCATATTGCCTCATCCGAGGCTCGTCTGCGTCCAAGACAGCAAGCCACAACTTTGCATAGGACCGCCGTAGGTTCATCGGAATATCCCTGTACAGGCCGTGGTCATACATGATGACGTCGAAATTCGCCTTTGCTCGTCGAGAGGGGTTGTGTCTAATAGCAATGTTTCCGCCATGAGGGTCGCAATGTAGAGGGGCATTGGTTCCAAAAATCATCTCATTGAAGATGCGGGCCAAGGCAGCGGATACTTCGTCTCGGTCAATGCCATGCGAATCCAGATACTCAAGGTCATCCGGTCGGTGCCCACCCACGTATTCCATAACCAGTATTCGGCGCTTGGCCCATATGACCTCAGGAATGATGACAGGTGCATCCCGTACATTGGCAAAGTATTGTTTCGCCCGAATCGCATTTTGCCCCTCTCTGTAGAAATCTAGTTCTTGCGGGAGAGACGCTTCCATCTCCTCAGACAACCAAGTCAGATCGTATTCCGGGAACCACCTCTTGAGAGTCTCGAACGTGAATCGAGTCAACCCCAGATCCAGCTTAGCCCATTCGTCCAATGCCGGGTGTTGCACCTTGACCGCGACCTTTTGCCCTGTTGCTTTGACCACCGCCTGATGTACTTGTGCCAGTGAAGCTGCACCAATTGGTATCCTCTCGAACTCTGAAAAGTATTCAGAGAGGTTGTGGCCAGTATCCTTCAGCACCATCTCTTCAATCGACTCGTATGAGGAAATCGGGCATTTGTCTTGGAGAGGGATAAAGGTATCGCACCACTCGCTCGGGAGGAGGTAGTTCATGCTGCTAAGGTGCTGGCCCAGCTTAATGAATATCGATCCATTCCTCTCGAGGGTTGTGAGGGTTCGTTTGGCGCATCTCAGATGACAGGCTTTGAGGATACCATCATAATCTTCCTCTTGGTCGCGTTTGAGGGTTCTTCGATAGCTGTACGCATGAGGCTGGTTAGCCAAGTTATCCACAGTATATGCAGGTATGCGTACTCGTTGATGTTTATGAACAGCGTTGATACCACCCTGCTACTTCTTTGCACCGCAGTAACAGCATGCTTCGCGTCGTCATTGACCGTCACGACTGCGGCGGATATTGCCAGTCCTCCGGATGCAATCGCTAATCTTCTCCTCCGCTTGATCTTTGCAATTGGCTCCGTCGGCTTCGTCGCAAAGGTATTGCGTTGCGGGGTGAGGGCTTGTCTTCGAAGACACGCACGACACGTCCAGGGAGCTGTTCGGCGGAGGAAAGGGCTGATGATGTTGAACCCAGACATCATAAATTCATATTGACAGAGTATTGCCAAAGCGCACGAAGAAAGAAGCTGGACTGGACAGCTGTGGGAGGCAACTTTCCTTCGCGGTAAATTTCCTAGCGTGAAATCCGATTCTGACATCCTGGTCTCTTGGCACGCGCGAAGGTATGAAAGTTCGAAGTAAATTATTTAAATACGCATAACTAACCATTTAGATAGTAGAAACCAATGAGACGTGTCTATTTGTATTATAACTCGCTGAATCTTTCAATCAATCCACCCATCCACCGCCCTCCATAGATCGAGCATAGAACGCCACACACCTAAACACAACATAATTTTTAAAACACGGTCCACCTATCACCATTCCATACTCGAACCTTGCCTCAGCATGTACTACATGTCGATGCTCTCGTTGAACCGAAGCACCCCGTTTCCTTTGAGATATCCGTCAACGCCATTTGGCATCAATTCTCCTCTCGGCCTCGCGACTCTCAAGCCGTCCCCGCCCGCTTCGGAGTCTGAGACATCAGTGATGAGTACAAGACCGGCAGTTTTAATTGACTCGATCAAGGCCGGGGCGAGGTCCTATGGTTTAAGTCAGTTCAATATTTGGCACATATTATAGAATATGGTGTGATAGTATGAAGTATAAAGTGAAGACAATGAATAGGATGTGCTTACAAGGAGACGAGAGCTGCAGATCAAGCCCATGAAATTGTTATCCCTCGCAATTTGGACTGCCTCCTTGACCGAAATCGTGGTGCGGCCGCTACTTTGAACCCTCTGCGATTGACTTGACGGCGAGAAAGAGCCATCTGCTCCGAGTTCATTGCAGAGCAGTACTGGATCTATGTACATAGTTAGCTTCATTAAGCATAAGGGATCCAAGACGCGGTGCCTACAATTTGGTTGTTTCCAGTTGATAACCGTGCATACATCCTGGTTGAAGGAGCTGAAAACCACACTCCGTAGTGTACCATCTATTTCTCCAGCCCCATGTTCCCTCAGTACTCGAGCATGCTCAAACACAACCGACAAGATCTTGTCTGCAAAGTCGTTCATGTCTAGAGCTGGACCGAGCTTGAGCTCGTTCTCTTCTACGCGTGATGGAAACAGGACGTGCAACTCAATATGTATATGCGCTGGGAGTAGGGATAATGCGTCCTCGAGAGTGATGAAAGAAGATGCCAGTGCTTGATAGATGGTTGGCATGTTGTCAGTGGTAGTATTCTGCAATCCAGATAGCTGAGTCCCAGAAGCTGCATTCTGCCTCGCTCCAATGGTGGCAAATTGTGCATAAGTCAAAATGTTGACGGGGACATCTAATCCCTGGTGATTAATCTTCCACCTGGGGTACAGGACAGGGATTCCATCGGCGGTCAGTTGAACAAAGAGGCGGACGTATTCCCCCGAAAGACTAGATCCAGTTATTAGGGCATGTGGCTGTGAGTCCAGCTGACTCGTAGCTTTCCAGTAGGTAGCGAAGTGTGTTATTTCGAGTGGAATACCATGAAAGGGTTTCACGACCTGGAAATCGAAAGTGATTCTACCAATGGTACGAAGTCGGGGATCAAAGAGTTCAAGATGCCACTGGCCAGAACTATTTGACCGATCGGTGAAGACCTTTGACGACGCCACGCTCCGGGCGATAACTCTAGAACCAAAAGTGGGATATATGTCGAAGTCGATTGAGAAAGTGTCGAGGTTTTCAATTTGAAAAGAAATTACCTTGAACTCATCTTGAATCGGTAGCAGGAGACTCCTCGGTATCAGATCCGAGCTTTTAGAGGAGATGGTCAATCTTGCCGCAGGGTACTTTTGTTTATCGTAGAACTGAATTGCATCTTTCCCGAACTTCTCAAAGTTGATGACTACGAAGGTCTTTGTGTCCAGGAAGTTGTGGCCATATCTCCGAAAAGGTATGATTGGCGGTGGTAGAATGAACTCTGGAATTCCCTCGCCATCGGCTTCAAAGTCCATTGGACCGGGCATGGTACTTGACATGGCCTGGGTTGTGATCCGGGGAGAGACTTGGTTTTGACTCGTGAGGCCAATTCCACGTCCAATAGAGGCGAGCAGCTTGATGCACTCGAGATGCCCTTCCCATGTTGCATAGTACATTGCGGATAGCCCTTTTTCGTCCACAATATCCACATCAACTCCACATTGAAGCAGGGTTTGAAGGCATTCGACGTAGCCTTCACTCGCAGCATGAAATAGTGGAGTCCATTGGTAGAGCTTATCAGTCTGGTCGAGATTTGCGCCGTACTTCTCCAGGAGGAGTAGCATCTCAGGGTTCTTTCCAGATCGTGCGACTAGATGTTGTGGGTACAGTCCTTCTGCATCTGGCAACATCTCCGCGTGTTCTCGAAGGAGAAGTTCCACAATCTCCATGGATGCATATTGACATGCAAGGTTGAGTGGAATATGCTCTGCCGGGCCCAGTCTGCTGATATCGGCCCCGTGTGAGAGTAGTATCCTCACACATGCAATCTCCGAGTGTACGATTGCATGTATCAAAGGAGTGAAACTATCTTGATCCCGAAAGTTAACAGTATCTGGTGCGGCGTTGATGAGCTCCTGGACGAGCTCAACATGACCATGCATCGACGCATAGTGTAGAGGTATCCGGCCATACACATCAGTCGCATGGACATCCACATCTCCAATCAGTCCTATATGAAGAACATGGATTCGACCACAGATCGCAGCCTTGTGTAAGCAGTTCCGTTCATTGATCTCGTCTTCTTGTCGTAGGTTGACTTGGTTCGTCTGAAGTAGAATCCTCAACGCGGTTTCGGGGGCTTCTTCGACGGTACTCAAGAAAGCTCTTGATATTCGTTCCTGGGCATCGCTAAGCTGAGACAAACGCGATAAACACTCTTCAATTTTTCCTGTGTTTGCGGTGTTGATAGCTTGGACGATCTGATTATCCAATTCAAGATTGACTTCCAGCGAAGGCTCTGAAGCCCTGAATTCAATGCTGGTCGGCTGGGCGTGCATTTTGTCGCCTTCGGCCCATCCAGAGAAATCGAGTATGGCTTGAGTCGCTTGATCAGAAAGAGTGCTGATAACATCACGATTGAAACAAGGTTGAACCTCCACGGCTCTTGAAAGGTAGAGTTGCTTTTCCCTTGACTGGCATTGAAGTTAGTCAGTGCTGAAGGAAATGCTTGCGTGAAGGAATGTCCAACCTTCGATGTTTTGTCCCACTACCATGTATTAGCATAAAAGTCATGAGATAAGCAGCAGAGCATCAAACCTTTTTGAGGATTTTTGAGAATGCAGTTGCGTTCACTTCGACGAATTGCTAGCTACGGTTAGCTCCGCTTAGGATACTTAACATTGGCCAATCACCTCAAGCTTGTTTAGGTCCATGCTGAACTGTTTCAAGCCCTCTTCGAGCGCAATGTATCTTGAGGATACTTTCGATACGGACTGCGGATGCTGTTGCATGACTTTCTTTTTATCCAAGAGGGTTGTCAAACGAAGGCGCAGCTGTGATCCTAGTAAGTAACAATAGATGAATTGCATCGCATATCAGTAAGTACCTCAGCTTCTTTCTGGAGATAGAACGTATTGACTTTCTCAAGTTCTCGTTCCTGTGGGTCATATAAGCGCGTTTCCTATAGCCTTCATAGAAGACGGCCTCACCACCCGGAAGAAGAATGTTGCCTTGTTGGCCTGGAGGGAGGTCTGCGGGTCCAGTGATTCAGGTCCATGACTGGGCTCGCCTTGCGCAGGTATCACTGGGGTAGCGCTAAGCTTTTTAATGAGCTAGAAAATGTTACAAACATTACTCAAGGTCACGTGGTGGGGGAGGAAGGGATGGAACCTTTTTCAGTGCCTTGTAGTCGACGAAACTGGCCGCATATTCCGGAATTTCCAGTTGCCGTTTCTGGATATGCTTGCCGAACTTCCTAGAAAAGCGGGATGAGTCAGTCTTGTCATCTTTGGATGCTAAACTGGTCGACGATGCAGTCTTTCGTAATGCTACAACAGGGAGGGGACGCGGTGAGTCCATAGGAGTAAGACATACATTGTAATGGCAGCAGGAAAGGAGCGGACAGAGCTCTTTTCGAGCTCTCAGACTGTGATGCGAAAACAATGCGTAGGTAAGTAACGAATCCTAGGAGCCGGAGATCTAACCATACAGGTTAGGAAGTCGGAAGGTGTTGGTCGAAGGTTGACGCCTATAGGCGCAGGGCAGGAAAAAGAAAAGAAAGGTAAGATGATGCTACTCCAGCAGCGGCAAAGGATGGACGTGCGTTGGCGGGCGGTATAGAAGTCAGTCAAGAAGTGAAGTCACAGCCGTGGTTGCAGGAGCCAGGTCGGACCTTTCCAAAATTCCAGAGGCTCGCGTGCACCTAGTGGTACCGACAGGTTAGCAGACTTTTGCAAAAGCCGAATGAGGGGCGAGCATCAGGGTGATACCGAGAACCCCATTATGAGAGGGCCACGAGACGCTGCATACATTGGGGGGGAGCAGAAGTTCACGCAGAGGTGCTCAAGGACCAATGAGGGTGCGCAGAGCGAGCACGCTCCCCAGCGCTGGGGGTGAAAATGGGCCAAGGGTAGCGGCGTGGACGATTAATTTGCAAGGCGCTAGGAGATCGAAACGGCATGGAGTCGATGTCTTGTCCAATGAACATTCACCCAGCTGCTTACGTAAAGGGGCGACTAGTCGAAAGCGTCCAAAAGCGTGATCACCATCTGGGCAGTGTTGATGGATACAATACAACATCGATGGTCGTGGGATCCACCTATTACGAGATATCTGTGCTAATGAGAGAGGCAGGGCCTGAAGGGAGAGAAAATTTCACGGAGCACGTCACACTCGCACAGGTGTACTGTACATACACATCTATTGACTGCTGTCCATTCCCATTGCCAGGATATCCCCCTGCAACAATCCTATACTTTTGACATGCAACCCGAGGCGCCTCCAAACCCAGTCATCTTTGCCTATGCACCAAACGGATCTGGGAACCAATGCTTGCCTGTAGACCGACCGCCCAACCCCGTCTTCACCCAAAGGGAATCAAAGTACAAAGACGGATACAGAGACCGGGGTTTCCAGGGCCTGGGAATAATCGCCGAGCATAACTCACGTACCATTGGATCTCTGATCATTTTCTAGTCTTATAGCCCATAGGCATTCCATCCGTCCAAAGTATCCGAATGCCTCCTGTTGCCACGCTTGATCGTCAACTCGTGGTCAACGCCGGGGTTGTCCCATGGCGTACGTGTTGCAATACCAGCGTCCAAGTCTTCGTCGCGTCACAACTCGTCGTCGTCCATCTCAGATGGTTTCAAGAGCCCACCAATCTTCATAGCGCGTTCCCGTTCTTGTTCCTTCGCCTTGACCGCGGCCTGCTCACGTTCTTCGGCAAAGAGTTCGGCATTGTCGCCAGAGAATTCCTTCAGCGAGATGAGGAAATCGCGCAGAATTACCTTGAACCGGGTGAGATCCGAATTTGTGGCAAAGAGCCCGTCGATGAAGGAGCTGATTTGTGCCCTTTTAAGATGGTCAGAGAGAGAGTCAGTGGAGATAGGGAAAGAGCTTACGTCTGCAGGTTCGGGAACGCCGTTGCAAGAAGGTTCCCAACAAAGTTACGCAAGAATTCCCGGTTCGGAGTGCCCTCCGGAGCCATGTCTGGGGAGGTGTAGATTGGACCCTCCAATTTGTTTGTGTCGACAAGCCAGAACATCTTCGCTAAAAGAATGGATTGGGATTTGAAGCCCGCCTTGTGGTCGCTATCCGTGAGCACGAAGAACACGTCCTGTAAAATTGTCGTGAAGAAACTCTGGAAGAACGCATTGCATATCTCTGTGGAAGTTTCTCCCATATTCGAGATCAACTCGAAACACATCGACAGACCAGCACTCTCGACTTCACGGTTGTCGTGCTTGCTGGCCCACATGCACGAGTCGATGACAAACTTGAACGATCGAGCGTCAAGTCTCAAAAGGGCGTTGAAGCAACGCAGGTTGATTGTCCGCAGAAGCTTGAAGAATTCGACTCGGTGTTCCGGATACTCGGAGAAGTCCTTGTTGATCATATCCAACGTGCATTCGAACACGCTATCCATGATGTTTATAATTTGGTCTTCCATCATGTTCTGCAAGAAAATTAGTACATCTGTTCGCATAGTTCCAAGCGAGTCCAAGCATGTGTTTGCTCAGATTGGGTCTCCAACGTACATGTAACTTATTAATGATCGTAGTCATGACATTCAAGACTTCTGCCTCGCGCGCATCGGGAACATTGTTCTTGTAATCAATGAGAACAGCTTCCAAAAGCTTTGGGACGATGTTATTGTGGATCATCTCATTATCATCGGACTTCTCGACGTAAGTATTTATGAGCTTGAGAATCTCCTTTTTAATTGTGCGCAGACCCCGGACTTTTGGCATCTTCGTTGCAATGTTGCCTACATTTGTTAGTGGAGATTTGGCTATATGACTATAATGGTGAACGTTACCCTCTCTCTGAACAGCCTCATCGATGAGCTGGCTGCTTGCCCGATACATTGTTAGCATATCGAAGTAGATGCGGCCGATCTGCGGGTAGAAGTATGATCCTATTGAGCTGCAGGCTGCCACATTCGTTTTCATAATATTGCCGACGACCTTAATAACATCTCCACGTTGCAGACAAGCAGGATCCTGGTTCGCCTGGGCGATGATACTATCCCACTACACGTAGTATTAGCTAAGGACGGCTTTCTTCATGGTGCAATCTTGGTAATTGCACTGAAATTACTTACGGCTTGATTCGGGAGTGCCATCAAATCGTGAATTAACCTCTCTTGGGGACTTTTTTGACCTTGTGCGCTGATCATATGGCCGCAGGCTTCGTAGAAAGTATGAACCTGTTGAGGTGAAAGATCTGCCGTGATCTTGCTCAGCGTTCGGACGATCTCATCGATGAATGGCTCGCTCTCCCCAGGCTGAAGAGCGACAAAGTGCCGTCTGCACTTGTTTGCGATCTTGATGAATGTGTCGCAAGCCATATCCTGAACGCCTTCGTGGGTTTCGTGCATGAACTCGAATAGCTTGTTTACCACAGTCTTCAAGAACTTCCAGTGCGCTTTGAGGAAACGAGGGTATTGCCCGACAATATACATGATGTTACTGGCGACCACAGCCTTGTTATCCTTGCCTCGCTTCATCTCGGTCAGCCCAAGGAGATCTTTGATGACGGTGACGAGGAATCGCTTCTCCGTCTCTTCGCTCATAGCACCGGAAATGGAACCGATAGCCCAGCAAAGAGTGTTGCAGTTCGCCCATGACCATTCGGAGCCATCAACTTGTCGTGCTAGTTTCTCCGACATGATCTGCTCGGTATCGTTGACGTCCAGGTGAGTTAAGAAGACTAAGCATTCTCGAGTCGACTTGTACAACTGGATGGTATCGCTCTCCTTCACAAACTCGCGAACAATTTCACCCTCATCGTTCTCTACGATTAGAACTTCCTCGGGTCTCACCATCTTTTCTATCATCACCGTCCGAAGGTTTGACAGAATCTCGGCGTACTTGTGCTTGCGTAGCGGATAATTAGCAAGAATGGCTGGATCCCGGGCACCGCCGTTGGTCGCTGAAATACCCATGTTCAGGAGGGGGTTTTGGTCGTTTGCCGGTAGACTTTGCATTTCATCGTACAGCTCTGAAACCAGCTTGGTCCAGTACTCCAGGCAAATCTTGAAGATCTCCCTATCGTCGATCTGACTAATCCGGATAAGATAAAAGTGGCCATGTGTAAGGAAATCCTTGTTCATCAGATTCTCGATGACATTCAGGTGCATCGTGAAGAAGTTGCAAAGAAACAAGGCTAAGTTTTGTACGAATTCCTGGTCCTGGCTATTGCTCCCTGCGTACGTCGTCTTCAGATCTAGCGTCAGGGGAATGATCTTAGAGATCGCTGTTAACGTCTCTGTGAACATCTGAACTAATGTATTGTCGTAGAGAGGCATGGTATGTAAGCCCGCGATTTCCGTTAAGCATTTCAAGGTAATGTTACGGAAGTCTGGTACATCAAGGAATCGGCTTCGGAGCGTCTCGATTAGACTGGCACCACTTGGAGGGGTCTCAAAAATATAGCCAAGAGGGATCCAGTTGAGAAACCGGAGTAATGTCTCCAGAGTCGCCTTGATGAGGGACGCTTCGGTGGCCGTGCGGAGGATCTCCGAGCAGAGCTGGTAAATCGACGTGAATTCGTCCGACATGCTCTGCTTCAACTCTCGTCGCTTCGCTGACGTTAACTGGTCTTCCGAGTAGTCGAACACCTCTTCAGATAGCAACCGGAGAATAGCCATATTGTTCTCGCATATCGACAGGCTACTGTGGCAGGAGGATATTATCTCATTGATGAATGTCGGCCAGTTGTGGGGCCATTCTTGCTTCAATACGGAGACGAGGACAAGATTGAGCTTGTTTAGGAGGGTTCGATCGGTGCGGCGGCCTTCTTCATCATTCGACAACTTGATGATGAAGTTCACGACGAAGTTGCGAATGCCTATCTATGTTAGCCACCTGCTCATGCCAACAAGGAAAAGCCCACGTACCCTGGCACTGATCGCGTGGTAACACCTTCCATCTCGTCATGATGACATGGTCGAGAACTTGTAGTCCCAAGTCTGTTCGTGATTAGCGCCTACTCAGTGAACCTTCAACTTAGCTAGTATACTCACATTTAGTCTGTGGATACTGCGCCTCCTGCAGAATCTTATCCACCAATAGCCAGGCATCTGGGTTTTCCTTGAACTATGCGCTGGTCAGTATCGCGTTGACGAACATAGTCTGCTGCTTGGGGCAGCCTACCTGGTTCAGGGTCGCTTGGGCTTGTTTTTGCTGTGGGAGAGAAACATGTTAGCTCAGACATAGTGAGAGTACAACCATGAAGAGGAGGGGAATGCATACAATATCACCGCGGCCCTCGTAGAAGGCGCGCACGGTGGCGTCGAGCTCGTCAATTGACAAAGACATCTTGAGATGCCGTGTAAAGGGACGGGCTCCCAGACAGCCTCAGCAGTGTGTTTGTCTCCCCGAGAGAAGGTCTTAACTTTGCTCTCAGTTGTATATGATCCCTAGCGGAGCGGAGTGGGCGGGGTGGTGAGGTTGTTCGCTGCCTGCGGTGAGGTGCAAAGTTGATGGTGGGGCAGCAGCCGCGGCAACGAGGCGCGGGCAATAATAAATGCCGGATCGGAGAAGAGGCTAGGCGCGGTGGACTGAGGATCGAAAGCGAGGCTACAGCGCCAGCTACAACGCCAGGTCAGGGAGTTGCGGAGTGTCGACGGTGAAGAGGCTCGGGAGGTGTTCATGAACGCGTCTACGGGTTGGAGGTATACCTTGGCGCGCTAGGCCTAGTCTGGAACCTACCAGCTCCGAGTTGAGTCGTCGCTCCACTATTTCCTTTGACGTTGTGTAATAGTATGTCTGGCATTGTTTCATACCTTAGTCTAAGCATCTAATAGAAGTATGTGCTACAAACTTTTATTTACATGCCTTAAGCCGTTCAAATACATCGTTGATCTTGCTCAAGCTCCACTAGCGACTACCTCAGTTGATCAAGGAAGGCTAGTCTTCTCAAGATAGGACCAAACGCTGCGTCTCAGCTCTACAGGACCCTCAGCGCTATTATTGACCCACTAAAGTACATGATCTTCAGCTATTCTTCGTCAAGGTAGTGCCAGTATGTCTATTAGTGCTTTCGTTGCAGGTATAGGTGATTTAGAGCGCCTAGTAGGTGCACCATTGCTGTTGTCACCGATTGGCATCTCACCAGATATATGCTTGGAGGGTTGAAAAGAACGGAGAGGAGGAAGCCTACTGGTGCTCGGCGAATTGTCGTGGCTTTCTATGGTTATAACGGTCCGTCAATCCGGATCCTTATCTTAGGAATACTATATCGAGCTATTCCCACTGTGAGGGATCGCAAACCCATATAGTACCGCAGTTCTTGAATCTACTTCAAGAGAAATGTTGTTCATTTGTAGGGAGAAATCGTCCCAATTCAATCATACGAACGTGTATAATAGCATATGTAGTGTGGAAGAAGTTTGATTATGACAGGTAAGATCGATAGGAGGAATCTACAAATCCCGCAGATTCTTTTTCTCACGGCTGTCTCCACGAGCTCTCATGCCTTACCGAGAAGAGACTGTAAATCGCTCAGCATCATGCTGTGCACCCATCGCTCAACCGAGCCGACTGGCCGAAGGAAGCAGGACCCGGCGCCCGCCGTGAATGAGGAAAATCTGTTTGAATGGTGTGATGTCGTGTGGAGGCGCGGGACGTTGCTAGGCAAGTGGAAGCGGTGGCGATCCAAGAGGACGCACAGGGCACCTCGCTGGACTGCACTCAATCACCACTCAACAACGAAGACGTACATTAGCATCAACAAATCCGCTGCGTGCCCTCTTCTCGCTGCATGTCTGCGTCTCACACGACCGTACCTTTCTTCCGGCCCCCCACGCCATCTCCACCGCGGGACTGATTCAGTCCCTGCAGCCTCGCTCCCCCGCCATCCCACTTTCTAGTCGCTTCTTAAGGCTGCCCTTCCCCAACACAAACTCTCACTCTCGAACTCACGATGTCGAACTCAAACAACATGGCGAACCAGACTTCATCCAATGCCTCTTCGAATACTAGGACTATTGAGGTGCGACCCCAGCCCGTTCTTCGGCTGTCAGCGCCGTCAGGAACCCTTCGTCTGAGGGCTGAACCCTCGGAACAACGTCACATTCAATGGGCGGAGGACGTAGTCGACAATGAGGGCATGGGCAAGAAGTCTTCCAAAGGCACGTCACTACCATGTCATTATGTGCGGTATCCACTAACAACGATTAGTCTGCTGCATCTACCACAAACCGCGTGACGTCGGCGAATCTTCCGATGAATCTTCCTCAGACTCTTCCTCAGACTCCGAATCCGACAGCGAGCCCGACAACAGCACGGCGCGCCCCGTTGGCGGTCGCCGCGGTGAAAACCCACGCGGTCGACGTCCTCACAACCATGACCACGGCGACCATGATCACGATCATGGAAACGGCGAGGGGCCCTCAGACCCGGCTCAGCAACGGAGAAGGCCACGGCGGAAGCATAGTCCCAATGCGTATGAGAAGATGCCCAAACAAAAGAAATAGACGGTGTACACAGACCATTAGAATAACGATTTCATGAGACATTGAGGCTAGGATGGCTTGGGTATCTCCAGAGCTGTATCTCAAGCGAGGAGTTTCGGAGTTCATCTTACTATTTTATTAAATAGGAGAAGAATTATGCATTTCTGGTTGCATAGCGGCACCACGGACACAGGATGGCCTAAAAAGACTGTATTTTCATGCTACACAGCAGCTGTACCACTGTATCGAGCTATTGTACGAAGGGGCTGGTATATATTGAGGAACATCCTGTAGGCGACTCGAAGTATTGGGCAAAACGATTAGTTGGGTGCTGTAGACGTCAGAGACTACTTTGGTGTCCTTGAAGAAATGACCAGATTATTCCTCAATCAATACTAGCTCCTTCGCATCGGGCAACCTCTCTTAGACAATGTGTGATTGATACGTTTCCTCTCTTGTTGCTCCAGCATGTGATACTCTTGAAGCGAAGGTAATGCGTTCCCTGCTGTCAAACTTTGCACCTGCATACCCCAATGACGGGCGACATCAAAGGTCTCCGGGCAGAAATGCGTAGTTCTGGCACCTGCATATAGCCTCTGCATCTCTCGAATCAGGTCAGAGATGCTCGATACGTGTCCAATGTCCACGAAGGCTTTCTTATCTCTCGTCTTAGCTTCCTCAAATCAGTCAAGCATCCAGTGCACATCCTTCATCGCGTCATGCACCCCATTCAGTCCGCTATTGCCGCCGAAGTCGCTTGGGGCATCAGTCCGGGTGCATGTTGGGTAGGGATGCGGACGAGAGTCTGGGGAAGCGGCAGTTCGGGCTCGGGTTTCTTGTCTGCGTCTTCGTCCTCTTTTGGCTTTGGGAGTTTCGCTAGCCATGAATCAGTCTAGCTCTCGCGTGCTGAAATCCCGAGACGCGACTTACTGGACGCCATGTTGATGGCGCGGAGCACGTTGTGCCAGTTCGACAATACTGCGGCAACCGCTGGACGCGAACACGTCAACACCAGATCTCGATGCCACATGGTTCCCCTCGGACCCCTCCATGTCCCCATTCCATGGTGCTTTGCGACTCACCTTCTGTGCCGTCCGACAAGGTACCCAGCTTGTCAGCGAGAGCTTGCATTTGGTCTGACAGCCCTGCGCTCAGCGCCTGTAATTCTTTGAGGTTTGCAAGTTCGGCTTTCTTTTCCGCGATACGGGCGATGAGAACGGGGGATTGGCCTGAGGTCTGTGAGCCGCCGAGCGATGCGGATGGGTTCCGCAGGTTGGACGAGAGCGGTCGGCCGGAGTACGACATTTTGATTTGGATGAAGTAGAATTGATCGCAGATGTGTGTCTCGAAATGGAGTCGTTAGGCCTAAGTTCGCGTCCCGCTTTCACGTGCAGCCCAACAAGGATGGGGCCACTAGCGGCGCTCGGGTGTTGTTTACTTTTCCCATAGCAACCGAGTTTCTACACGACATTCACGGATGGCAGTAGCGAGCGTCGCATGACTCCAACTATCACGTCGCAGAACAGAAACTACTTGACATCCTATATTTACTTCGACATACCTACTCGGCGCGATGGCGCGCCTGAACGAGCCGCCTATTGCGTCTGCGCCGTCGGCAGAGACAATTGAAGCTGGTGAGTTGGGAGCTTCCGAAGCACCAAGTCTACATTTGAGACAAAGGCACTAACACGTTGACTTTGTAGTAAAACGGAGGTTTCTACGACAGAATCGAGAGCTTGCAAAGTACGCGCTGCCTCTATCAACGCCCTATTCCAGGCTGTATGGCTAACCGCGTGCAACAGAACAAACTCTCAGCAATCAATCCGCATCCGAAGCCTCGAGAACGACGCCTCCCGCCTCCTCGCTGAAAATCTCTCTCTACGCGAGCAAGTTCTCCATCTTCAGAACGCCCTCGAAACGCAGTCCAACCGCCCCTCATTTGAAAACATCGACGCAGTAAAGGACCGGTTGGAAGCCAAGATTCAGGAGCTGGGAGGCTTGGTCGCAGAGCTAGGACAGCTTCATAAGATAGATACGCTACCGAGATGCAAAAGCCAGACTGCGGCGACAAGGCGGAGCCCAGATGAGAGACAGTGGAGGAGCGGACTGGGGCTACAGGACGTCCAGAACGCGATGATGCCTACCATCGCGGAAGACAAGTACTTCCCAAGGAGAACAATGAAGTATGTTGCTGGTGTTGCTGGGCAAATGTCGAGCATGATGTGCGCTACATTGGGTACACAAGCTAATGAAAAGCAGTGAGGAAGAACTTGAAGAGATACTCGATTATCCCGACAGCCAGTCGCCAGATATAGGACCGCCACCCGTTTCACGATTCGGCAATGAAGAGCCCGTCTCATATAACTCCAACGCCATATCCGAGGACCAAATAGAAGAGTTGGTTGATGACACCAATCCCCCGTTGTCTGCCAACCTCGAAACCCGGAAAAAGCGAAGAGAAAGCGGTCCGAAGCTCGATCTTCGCCGTATATCGGTCTTCCAATCCCCGCCACCGCCTGAGAGGCCAGAAGAGGACCCTGTCAAATCTGTACGAGCTACGGAAGATGCTACTAAATCTGTAAGGGTTGGAGCAAAACGGAAGTTCAGTGTTCAAGACGATGGGGAGAAGGTGGATACTCAAACGGAGCCTTTCCAATTCAGTCGCAGGAATACCCCTAGTGCTGCTGATGATGGGACAGAAGAATCACGATCACAGTCTCCGGAGCGGCCCGTTCTTGGGAGCAAACCCGTCAACACAGATCCAATCGTCTCTCCCAAGAAACAGCGCTCATCTGCTATGCATAAACCAGATAAAAAACCGTCAACTACTTCCCGATCTACCAACGGTCGCATCACGATAATTCGCAGACCTATGGCGGATCTATCGACTCTACAGGCCCCCTCTAATCAACCGGAAATCGCTGAAATCAATATCGACTCCCTTCCGCCCAAAACGCCTGCCGCTGACGATATTTTCTCTCCCCCTTCGACTGAACCATCAACTGCACGCCCAGATTCCAAAGACACCCCACCGCCTGGGGATCTTGGCTCTTGTGGCCAAGTAGGATTAGGTGCCCGGCCGTCTCGTAGGGTGCGCGCTCAAGTCAGTTATAAGGAGCCAGCCCTGAATGTGAAGATGCGCCGCCCTGGGAAGGAACTTGTAGACGCGGTACAATTGCCGCCCGATAAGAGAACTAGCGGAGGATCACAAACGGCGCCTTTGACATCAGGGAAAGTTTCCTTCCAACATGGATCAGACGGGACAAATTCGGCTTGGAATGCGCTTCCCTCGACAACTATTCGTAGTGCAGACGAGGAACTAGGGAGTCCGCTACGACAGAAATTGGATAGAAGAGAAGGCAGCCAGGGACAAGACTCTGGGGTTGTAACTGAGCCTCCGAAGCTGAACTCTTCGGCAGCATCAAATGCCATTTCAGCGCTACTCAACGCGTCAATTTCACGGAGAAAGTCGACGACATCCCATCCTACTACATCCTCAGCAGAACCCGACACAAAACTTCAACCAACAACGATCAAGACGAACGACACGACCGATACCATTTCTGCCGCTGCCAAGCAAGAAGAGAAGGACAATTTAGCGATCTTTGACTTCACTGATTCCTCGCCCGCCGACAGAAAACCTCGAAACGATCTAGAGAAAAACTCCCGTCGTCATTCCACCGCCGTACCATCCTACACAATCGAAGAGAGAAAGCAAGAAATTGAATCAAAAGCGAAGCCCAAGTCTAACTCAAGTCTGCCATCTCTGCATACGAGGATGGGAAGTGGAAGCGGTGTCAAGAGTATAAGCCATCTCAACAAGAGTACGGTATCGTCTAGAAATTTGGTCAAGGATAAGAAGCCGAGTGGAGCTTTGCCGACGAGTGGAAGCAGCATTGATCTGAAGACCGCAGCAATTGCCGCTGAAGGTCATATGTCGAATGTGGTTGGCAGAGGGACGGGGAGTTTGAGGGCCGAGAGAGCGGCAAGCAGGAGGAAGAGTATGATGTTGTGATATATTCCCAATGGAGTATGATGAGAGTTGCCACTTATCACTTTGACCGTTGATGATTGTCGATGATTGAGATCTTCATGTAGCCATTTATGTGGCTGTTGTGTTCAAGGAGCGGGCGTATTTCACTTCGGTGTTGGAGGCTGGGGCTTGCTTTTCTTCTCTCATGGCGGCGGCGTCTATCCATATACCCTTTCCCCCGAGGGACGCGGACGAGAATTTGAGCGTTGGGTTGTTTTGTAGATATCCGATGCCATGAACGACGCTCGTTGGATTTGTAACTATTGACTGGGTATCAAAACTCGGTTCTCCGCCGATTTCTTCCTCCCTCATCGCATCCCACCCCAGGCGTATCTTGACATTCTGTGCTATATTACCGCAAACGCTAAATGCTAACCCAACCTCCCAATAACTCATGAATCATAACACCACGTTCAAGTACCCTTAGACCTGTATCTCAACCGCTCTAACTCTCCCAAATCTACCACCCTCAACTCCCGTCTCGCCCACATCACCACGCCCATCACAAACCCAGGGATATAACCCCCGCCGATCATCACCCCCTGGCTCCAATCCCGAGCTTGCCACAGCTCATGTAGCGCAGATGCCACACACAACGTGGCATTGAAGGGGACTATGTAGGTGCGGAGCAGTGCAGTGGTTTCGTCAGATATGTATGGGACGGGAGGGGTCTCGTGCCGCGGTGCGGCCGAACTAAAGCCCGTTGCAGTGCGGGCCATGGATCTTCGTTTGGACGTTGATTTGCCTTTTCCTTCTCTTCTTTCTTTCCCGTCTGAGGAGGACGAGGACACGTTGGTAACCCTTATTCGCACCGGTGGCAAGGGGAGGTAGTACAGTGTATATGCGCTCGCGAGTAGACTAATGATCGAGAGTATACTGCTGGTACATGTAGATAGGCTGGATAGGCGCGGGAGGTAGAGGAGCGCTGGGATAAGGGGGAGGGCGAGGAGTAGTTGGGTGTAGAGGCGTGTGGAGGAGGTGTCTTGAGTGGAGAGGGTGGAGAGGAGGGTTGCTTGGTCTGGAAGCGGTGTTAGGTGGGTATTAGGCTTAGGAAGGGGGGAGACATGCCTTGTTCATCCATGCCTTCCTCTACTGCATCTTCGTCTTCGGAGTCGGCGGGGTAGTGGAAGGTGCGGCGGAGGCGGGTTGCTGCCATCGTTCAAAAAGTTGATTCGCGATAGCTTATGAGAAAATACTGGATGAGAGGTAGGTGGTGGAAATATATCGGTGGGGTATACTGTGGATGTCGATCTAGCAAGTTGCTAGCAAGTTGTGAAGGCTGCAGTTTTTGTGCAACGTGAGCTCGTCGCGTGCGCATATGACGCAGTGCGGGCGGGAGCTTGGACCCGAGTGTTAGCGTGTCGAGGGTTTGGTATTTTAGACTTTCCTCTTCGTCTTCAATATTCATTTTTAGCTTTGGTGTATTATACTCTCATCTGTGCTTCAGATAGTTCAATACCAAAATCTGTGTATCGACTACACCAGCGTTTTCATATCAGATTTCATTTCAACAATTTCCTACTTCAAATTTCAAATTTCGTAGCAAATATACCTTCTTTTACTTTCTAACATCCTTTTTACTTATTGTGCGAAATATTCTACTACAATACAATCACATGTTAACCTATAATTCAATAAATTACAGACATCAAGAAACTTACTTAATTTAAGAAGAGCGTAAAAACAATTTCCTAGCACGATGTCAAAACTTCCGCTCAACATCAACGAGGTCAATTAACACCTACGAAACCCTACTATATCTACCCCAGTGGGGGTTTCGCTCAAATAATAGATGCTTTTTATAAATCATAGGAAAAATTATCTTAAGGACTATCTAACACATATTTCTTAGAGAAATGATTACATCTTCAATTGTGTACGTGTTGCCTCGTAGATAGATTCAAGATAGATTACACAACTACAATAAGACACTGGATATACAAGATTATGTATGAATTTACTTGTAGTATCTACACTTATATAGTGTATCCAATTGTTCTGTACTAAATGAGTGGATCAACACTTGTTGTACCCAACAGACTTATCAATTTTATATGCTATGTCAGAAGGGTACTCAATTCTACTTATTTCCTGTAGTTATAGGAAGGCTATTGTTTTAGCTGACCTGCATTCTACATAAAGCCTTTTTGGATACCCTTGAAGCTGGTACTTTGCACGTTAGGCTTCATGTATATACTGCCAATTCATCTTAAGATCCTTTCTACATTTGATTTGTGGTACCCACGAAATCATGACCGAGAGGATAAAAGTGATAAAAGGACCTGTTAAGACACCGCTTGTGGAGATGGGAGAGAGGCTCGTGAATATGACGAACAATAACGACAACGAAGACAAAATTCGCAATAGTAATATATGTTTGTACTACCGCTCAGAAGATTACAGAAAAAACCCCACAATTACTTTCATCTCTGATAAATACCAGCTGAAAGGGCTTACACAGGCTACCCAACAAAAAGAAAGGAAACTACCAGGATTGAGCGAAAAAGTAGGACCAACAGGACTAGCAGCTCAATGAGGAGATCAAGACTATAATGCACAAGCAGAATCGCCTTGGCCACATAGCGATTTTGCCCATACACTTGGCTGTCCCCTTGAGCACAACATAGCGATACTCCATGGAATTCATCACAACATCGAGAACACCTTCTTCTACACACCAATGCTTCCTAGGGGCATTGGTGATTTACTCTATCACAGATCCATCTATTTAAATCATGAGGAGAACCAATGTACTTGAAAAAGCTAATAACACACATAACAGCAAAGAAAACTCGGATCAAGAAACCGGTCCATGAATGGCCGCCAATCACTCTATCCTAGCAACAAGAATTCCAGGGTAAAAGATTTACACCAAGGGTGCTCAGTAGAGCTTCTCTAAACCATTGCTTAGATCCAAAAATAAAGACGAGGTTTCTACCTGCTCCGAGCATAGGCCCTCAAATCCATAGTTCCGGTTCTGAGACAAGGACTACTACCTATCCTGCACTGAGCACATCGCTCGAGCACAAGTCTCGGATCTAGAGACGAATACAACAACCCCATTAGGGCCAAGTATAGTCTCAGCTGTTCTTCCATCGCCAATTTCTATCTCCCTACGGACCCCAAATCTCGAAGCCCGCGTTGTGCATACTCCCGTTGTGAGGAGGAATAGCTCAGACCTTCTCATAAACCAATGGACGACTTTGAAACAACAGGCCTGGTTAGCCTAGGACACCTACCAGGAAATGCAGGGTGCGATCAGACTGATAGAGTGCGAGAAGAGATGGTAAAGAAACAAAGAAGCTATGAAGAGATTGATGTTGAAACTGCTCTCACTATTTGCTTTAAGAAGGGCTCGAGGCCGCCTTTGATGTCTCAAGATGATCCTACATGTGTTTAAAACCTCATAGAATACACTGCATTTTGTCATCAACGTTGAAAAGTTGCCAGGGCCGTGTTGCTACTGAACTACATCGTGGCAAATCTAAGGGGATAGTGTTTAGCGAGTCTGACTAGGTTGTCCTGTAGCTACATCAAGATAGGTTGCTGAAATTATTTCCTCGGTAGGTGGGCATGGCATATTTCACAAGCCTTTAAGACATAATTGCTTCGAGAAAACTATGTCTTACACACAGAGAGCAAGTGAAGAGGTTCAAGACCACGCAGTCCATGAAAGTTGGAGCTTAGGAAAACAGAGGGGAATTTCAAGACGATAGAATTGTTTGTAGAGTCACATCCTGAAGACTTGATCACATCATGCAGTCATTCTCCTTACGCATGAGTTTCGGAAATCTGATGCATTCCCGCGTGACTCAACGGATTCCTGGGGGCTTTGCCCTATTCCGCCCGACTTACCACAATAGGGCCGTGCTGAGAACGAGACACAGATCCCAATCCAAGCATGAAGAACTCGTCGCAAGAGAACTAGATAGTCGGCGAACAACTTCCCGTCAGAGCTAGCTCGTCGCGAAATCGGCGTCTTGATGGTGTCAGGCGGAAAAGTTGATAGTTTGAAAGCGACTTCGCCGTCCTGGACCCGCGTCCACTCCTGGGTGTACACAGGATGGCTGGCTGATGACTCCAGGTAGCATTTGGAAGTTGTATTAAGGTTCGCTGATCGAGACATTGATCGCCAGATACGGAAAGACTGGGCTAAGCCCTAAGACTATCGAATAGGACCCACTATGCTTAGGGGGCCAATCTTCTGGCAATAATATAGCTGTGTATAGTAACTTGGCTCGTATTGCGCATGAAGAATATTGTAGATGGACTTGGGAACTGCCCGAAGAGGGTAAGATAGCCTTGAGCCTCAATACTGTCGCGTGGCTGGCTGCCTCGTCTAGCAGTCAGGTAGCCTTCAATGACTTTGCGCGGCTGATGGAGCTATATTTACTCGTTGGCCTCGCATGCAATTTGCATAAACGTATATTGTGAAGCGCAAGGCAGCACTCTAGTGGATTTCACCTTTTCTACTGGGGTACACTCCCTCTAGGGTGTAAGCCTTCATGGTAGATACAACAACAAGGGTAAGAGCTATATTGAACCTTTCAGCCTCAAGATAGACTTTAGTTACCCGTCCCACTGCAGCTGCCTGGCGGTGAGTGCCCCACGGTTTACATGTAAATCAGCGGTGACTAACAATCCTACGTGGCCCAGTTGCGTGAGCACATGTGAAGGCTGACGAGAGCACTTCAGATAGTCGTCGATTACCGAGATCTCATTCCAGCCTCATGGAGATGATATTGCGAGGCTCGAACTCGTGTGCTCTACGCCACAGCTGAAGCACGAGCCTATATTTAAAAGGTCTGTCAGCTTTGCGTCAGCCTCGTTACGTTTTTTCGCTTCTTGCATGCCTTTCGAGATGGCAAATCGGGAGGATGATATTGTCTAGACTCCTGTTGGTGTCAGCGCTATGCAAGACACGAAGGTAAACGGAGGAACGGAGCAAACAGAGCGAGGAAGCCGAGTACGCTCGTATGGTTGCGTACTCGCAAGATGCGGGCAAATGCGGCGCGGATTTAGACGCTACGGCCGTGCGACGGCCACGATGATTCAATCCGAGATTCACCCGTCTCGGCGTCGGCTTCATGCGCTCGGCATTTCGTTGTAGCCGGCTCGGGATGACAAAGCTCCAGAAGTGTTGCATTTCTCCAAAAGAATCGTTGAGAGATAGCAGCAGCATTCTTGATTACAATGGCTGTTGTGATTACTACGGTTTCTGATTATCTCACAAAGAATTTGAATTCCAGGTATCTCAAATAAGAGTGAACTTGGTGAGGCAGCTCGTTGTCGGGTTTGTCGGCCATGGGTTCCACATTCGGAAGCTGTGCCAGTACCTTGGACAAGGAATTTAAAAAAGCTGGTTGACGTCGATTAATCAAGCCCTGCATAATGTTGAGATGGATTGGGTTGCAAGATTTTCGCCACTTGCCCTGCATACAACGTTGCAGGGCTACACGCGAGTTTATCGCTTTCCCTGCGATTATTAACTCTTCGGGAAGACGAGTAAGGCCGTGGATGAGAATAAAAAAAGCTAACGCAGCGAAAGGGTTATTGTGCAGGGAGAAGGGATAAACCAGAAGTATTGGGTCTTTCATGTAAACCTCGGATCTTATCCCAAAGGGTAGAAAGAGAGGCCTCAGGCGTCATGATCGGCAGACTGTTACTCTGCACAGAACGTGGAGCGACAAACCTTTATCGAACCGATGCAGGGCGTGCAAGCTTTAATGTTTTGGGTTCCAACTCCCGTCACTGGGCCCTGGAAATCATTCTCCCGCGGCTGCGGATTGGACAGCCGTTACCCTAGCATCGCACTCGCATAGTGCCCGCTAGAAGGGGTCTAAACTGCACGGGGGTAATCCGCACCACCGTCATGACTACAACGGCCACGGTCATGTCGATATGCTTGGAGCGACAATGTAATCAGGATACAGACAGGATAAGCAGGTGGAAATCAGGAATTGTGAACGGAAATAATTTGCCAGAATAGCATTATGAAGCAACGCTTGCAGCAGAATCACAGTGGCTGATTTGTGATGTCGGTTGGCCATTGGGGATGAATATGAGCGGTGATGTCATTGCCGATCGCAGGCGCTCTTGGCGCTTCGCTCATTCGTGACGCGCACCACACGCAGGGAAGCACGACGAAGGGAGGAGACACTCGTCCGACTTGAACTATTTATTCGGTATCAACATCCAAGGACAAGCCTCGGTACGCAGACGAGTGGCTGGGCTGTGGCTAGTGCATTCACGCAGTGCGACTCTTTCTCGACGTCTCGATGCGACGTTTCGCTACGTGGTGGTCGAGATCTTCGGGGATGCCGCGGGGTGTTAGGGGCAGGGTCAGTGCATAGGGCTGCGCACAGCCACAGACCCTGAAAACCCCTCTCCCACCAATGGCTCCTGCAGCTGTTGGCGTGTACTTTCCAGATTCGATCAACTTCTCCACACCCACGTTTTTTTCTCTAGCTGTCACGGCTAGCCCTGTCACGACTACGCTTTGTGCTTTTTCCCACGTTACGAGTCTTGCTGTACAGCGGACGCTCCGCAAAAGAAAAGCGCGAGAAGTGCAAAGTCTTGCCTACATGTCCCTCGGCTGGACTTCGCAGTTTAGGAAGACAGCATGCAAGTCCGGGGGGTGCCGAAGTCTCTGCCATTGTACAGCATATTACCTACAGGAGAAAAGTGCAGGGGCCGCAATATTGTTCATACTACCTCCTAGTGGATACAGGGGGACGGCATGGGGGTCCATCGACATATCTAGGTCGTGAGGCAGATAGATTGCTGGCCATTGGGGTTCGTGATGTATGTAGTCCCTACAGCATTGGTCGAATAGTAGGATCCACAGTTTCACGTTCCATCTTAGCTTGAGCTGCTAGTAGGTTCGACTTCTACAGATTGCTCTCTGTGGCTGTTCTTTCGCTCTTGGACACGCATTGTGACTGTGGCTATTCGCCTAGGAAGCCTTTATTGCCGTGCTGCAGACTTGCGCGTCCCCGTGCCAGACAAGCTGAAAGAAATATACAGTCCAATGCCACGACTGAAAGAAAGCGAGACCGAGGTCACGCGCCACGGGCAGGTGACCTGGCTGGAACTGTGGCTCTGCTTTGGGCAAAGAGCCTCTGCTCTCTGGCGCGCAACAGCAGCAGCCTTGCGTGCGTATCCGGCGCCGACGGTGGAATGTCTGAAGATGCACTGCCATGCTGCCATGGGATTTGTCCGTTGTCAACGCGGCGGGCTAGGACGCGGCGGAGGTGTTTTCAAACTTCTCTCCGGACTCGTCTAATCAACTAGGACCGCCTGGCAACTCTCCGTCGTCTGGGGATGCTTCAGATGCCGACTTGGTGAGATGCACGATCTCCGAAAGATGAGTAACGGGGTTCGCTTCGCACGTTTCGACGAGGATCCTGCACAGTCTGCACGGCGTGCCGCACATGCTGACACTCGATTGACTGTTATTATTATCTCAGAAGAGCGCTGCACGGAGCGGGGGCACTCGTGCTGCCGGATGGGAGCCGACGGGGACCCCAGCAGAGGACAGAAAATTCTGGTGTGTCGCATTCCCGGCGTGAGCACAGCCTCACACCACGCTTGCCGGAGTAGCCCTGTCCCTGCAGGCCTGCTTTGGGCCTAAAAACGCCATGCTTGAGCGATCGACGCCTCGACGCTCGGACCCTGGCTCGAAGCCCACTTATGACGTTGTGACTGCAGTAATAAAGAAAGACAAATTCCGCGCAAATTCAGCACCCACCAAAAGCCGAATACACTCGCTCGCAATTTACAATCATTCCGGCCCGCGAAACGAATTCCACGTCCAGAGTCGTCCGAGCGTAGCCGAGCTACTTTAGTATTCCACCACCTTCGACCGTTAGATCACCTCATCAAGACATCTTTGAATCGGCCCATCCCACCCGAGCCATACAGTAGTCACTCGCTACCTATAAAGGATCTTGCCACCCGCTTGGTCCCTTACTCCTCGCCCCCGACCAGAATGTTAGCCCTACCACCAAGACGTCAGCCTCTACCACAACATCCCACCTCCACACTACCATCACCACCATCATCTCAACAATTATCTTTCGACCAACTCTCCCAAGAACTATCCGCACAAGAGTTCTTCAACCGAAAACTCCTCCACGACTACCTCGAGTCCCAGCAACAGTCGTTTCCGACGCCCGCCATCGTCGCCAACGACCCCAACCCGTTCATGACGGGCGCATTCGACTTCTCGAACCCTACCATTAGGATCCAGCAGTCGACTCCTACACCGCAACTTCCCTCCGCTTTCTCTCAGGCGTCGATGCTTCAGTCCAGCGCCACCGCCTCCGGTCTCGACAGCTGGAACACCTTCAACAATGTGCAGAGCAATGGCCAGTCATTACAGACACCTGTCCAGAGTCAAAGAGGCAACACACATCAACGCGCGTCGTCATCCTCGTCGATAGGGTCAAGTGGTTCGCAGTACCAAGCCATTGGTCCCACCGCCGGTTACCCGTACGTCGCCCACTCCGAGAAGTCGCCTTCTCCCTCCGCGGTCCATGTTGACTCATCTTACAGCGCTGACGAACCATCAAGAGCGTTCTCGAACCATCACCTGCCGACGCCTACTCATACTCCGACCCAAGACTCGTTCATGAATTCCAACTTCAACTATTCGGACTCGACTATGTCCGCCCATATGTCGATGAAGCAGGCGTTGATGGACCAACATGTTCCGGACGAGGATGTACCCGGCTTTGGACACTCAGCAAGGCATTCGGTGTCGAGCTACGGACACGACTCGCCGGCGACACCCCATACGGCGCACGGAGAGGACTTTGAGGACAGGTTCAAGATGCCCCCAAGTGGTGAGACTCCCCATGACAAGGTCGACTCGTGGCTATTTGACGAGTTCCTAACTTACGATGAATCAGACTTGCGACACACGGTGCCAAAGTTTGAAAGGACTTACACGGACGTGGCCATCGACAACTTCTACGACCCAAACACCATGGTTGCGCAGGCGCAGTCGATACCACAACATGCCAAACCCACATCAAACGCATCTTTGCTGTCGCCGTATCGCAATAGCAACTCCAACGACAACATCGTTCAGCGCACCCTGCAAAGGGCGCAGAACGCGCGGTCGCAATCGCCATCGAGTTCGATGTCGCGGGGCGTGTCACCATTCCGACGCGACTCGCCCTTCTGTCAGCCCAGCAACAACTTCAGCTCTCCTCGCATGAGAGTGGGCACTGCGGCGCAGGCACGTGAGCAGGAGGTAAAGGCCAACCCGACTTTCGCGATGAAAAAGAACTCGTCGACCAACGAGGCTGAACCGAAAACCATCTCACCAAAGGACGCACTATTGGATTACCGCGAGGCCGATGATGAGTCCAAGGTGTCATTGTTCCCGGAAAGTGGCGTAAGCGAGTACGACCATCAATACCACGGCAGTGGCGACCAATATAGAAACGCCACCCAATCCAGCTTTGACACAACATCGACGCAGTCCTACCGAAAAAACAGTTGGGCGACACCGCAGTTCTCACCAAACTTCTCCACGTCGACTGCTGGCCCCTCGCAACCCTCCTCCTCATTCACCTTCACTCCCCCATCGATATCGGGGAACCTGCATGGTTTGCAATTCGGCTCGTCACAGTATCGCACTCCTAACAACATGCCGTCGGCATCCGAGCAGGTGCCGGACTTTCCGGCACACCTTACTTCGATGGAGTCAAGTGCAAGTGAAGCCGGCCTGGAGACCACGAGCACACCAAGCGACCATCTCCAGAAGCCGGCATCATCAAACGCTGACACGGGCACGTACACATGTACCTATCACGGCTGCACGCTCCGCTTTGAGACGCCGCAAAAGCTTCAGAAGCATAAGCGCGAAGGTCATCGCAACGCGAACCCGACAAACATACCCGCGTCCTCCAGCATGACATCAGCGGCTCTATTGGAGCGCAACTCTCAAGCGGGGCCTCACAAGTGCGAGCGCATCAACCCTACCACCGGCAAACCATGCAACACCATCTTCTCACGGCCGTACGATCTCACCAGGCACGAAGACACAATACACAACGCGCGCAAGCAAAAAGTCCGATGCGTCCTGTGCGTCGAAGAGAAGACGTTTTCGCGAAACGATGCACTGACGCGACATATGGTAAGAATACACCCAAAGTCCTAATCGCAGGTCGCAGCCTTGCTAACGTGTTTCACAGCGCGTCGTTCATCCAGAAGTCGACTTCGCAGGAAAGCACTCGAGCAGACGTCGGAATCACGACTAAGCACCAATGTCCGTCCGTCCACGGATCCAGAGCCGCTGCGCCGCTTATCAAGTCCGTCCGGTGCAACCCCGCACTTTGACGACGGCAATCCAGAACAGCGCCCGATTGCTCCCTGTCGCATAAGATATCCTGTTCTCAAAGGAACGAAACAATCCTTCGAGGATTTGATCGCGCTCGATTTATTTGCAGAGTTTTCTTCGGCATGAAACAGGAATGTGGCTCGGCCAGTCAGAGCCCAGAACCACTTTCAGGCGCACCGGATGACCCTTATTCCCGCAGTCTTAACGTCAAGCGTTTCGGGGTGTTTTTCGACCTTCCTTTCTTCCTTTGAGATTTCCGGCCTGGCGTTTGATGAGTATTTGCAAGCAGTTTTCACTGTTCGGCACAGGATACGGCTGGGAACGGTCCGGCGTTAACCGACTACATCAGTCCTCTGGAGTCAATTTGAGTTTCTAACTTCTCTTCTCCTAATATCCTTGTCACAAAATCGTACGGATTTATTTTTCTGGTCACGGGTTAAATTTGCTTCCCTCGAACGTTGAAGCAAGAGGTGGAATGATGATTGAATGAATTTGGGACGACAAGTCTATTGAATCGGCTGATGCAAAAACAATGATGATGGTTTAGACGGATCAGCTGGTTACAGCGGCCTGGAAAGGCTTGGGAGTTCTTTTTGATTTTATCTCCGTTTTTCAATTATCAACGTTCCATTCCTCCATAATGCTGGTCGCCCTTTCGGGATTGACAATGTTTCTGTGTATTTGTACATCTTCTTTGCAATGGTCACTTTGCCTCAAAATTGAAAAGAGTTGTGGAACCCCTTCACCAAGAGATCATGAGAGGAGCAGGTACCTTCTGATGCCAATTGTTCATCCCTTTTTGTCGTCTTTCTCCTACTTGCTGTACTCGTACCCAACGCACCCCGCATGATCTCCCTTCTCTCTGAGGGAAATCGGGCATGTTGTATCACCACTTTTCTTTAGTAGTTACATAATAGCCCTGCTCGCTGCAAGGGAGCTTAGGCTGTACAATTATATAGGTAGATAGGTAGTGGGTCTAACATGGCCTAGGAAATACCAATCCATGATACCCACACTTACTCTTGTGTCGCACGTTTTCACATCCAGTGGGACATGCAGTGAAATTCAGACAGGAGGCCACACGGAGGATCTAGCCCCACGCTACCCTACTGTATCTGGTAGCAATGGCTTTGCTCTTGAGGAGCGTCCCAGCTGAGGTGGTAATATGCGGTACCGTTCACACATGCCATCGAATCCAATGGTGAAATGGGTCTCGCTTCTAATGGCACTCTTGTGCATGCATCTATTTCCACACGCTTACACACACCTCTTCTGTCCAACGTCGCAGTCACACACCCACACCTTGCATTAGGAAGTTGTACGCTCGCCCTCCCTCCCAACCCTACATTCTGACCCTTATCCCACAACCCTGCAGAGCTGGCGCCGCGCAATCGCCGAGCGTTCCCAGCCAACCAAGCTACTAGTAGTCATAAAAATATCGCTCATTCCTAGCGATCCAGACCGTCGAAATCGCATACTTCCCCTTTTTTTTCCCAGCTGGTCGCCGTACAGGGAATGCACGACGTGGGTAGTGTGAGAAAACTAGCCTTCTGTGCATGAGACTAGGGATTGTGATCTGAGATCTAGGCCGCGGCTCCGGGTGCCGTGGAGAAGGGGAGAAGGGCTTCTGTCGGCGGTTAGGCGCGGCGGCCGTCCCGATGCTGCTGCAAGGCATGGTGGCTGTGCTGTGTACGCTGTCCCCTTTCGCAGCGATTTTCCTGCGCACACACACACAGACACACACAAGCAACGCATTCTAGACCGAGGCATGCGATGCAACCATGCCGAGTAATCCGATTATAGAATCTGCGAGGGCATTCGAGGACCGTCGTGCACATTCTTTCGTCCCCCGATAACGCGGCCGGATTCTCGGCTTACGCTCGGCGGCGCCCTTGAGTGGTGGAGCGGGTTGGGCTGCATGGCGTCATGGCGAGAACCGGTTATCGATACGATTGACTATCGATAACGCTTTCTCAGCATCAGACAATCATGTTGCAGACCTCGAGGCCGCTACGATTCATCTTGATTCTTTGCGGAAGCGGGCCTGCGACTCGTGATTCGGATGACAGCCAGACGACGTCAAGAGAAAACAGGCTGTTACGTTTGGGCAGGTGCAGGTGACGAGCCCGTCGAGCCAATCGTCATTGCTTGCGAGTAAGACCAGCGGTGGATTTCCCTTCTAGCTACCTATTTTCACCCCGCCTGACGATGGGTGACGGGCGATGATGGGGAATGCCGCTTCGAGTCCAAGTCGTCGCGCGATGCGAATGCCGTGCGTCATGTCATGGGGCACCTCGATCTCTCAAAGAGCTTCTCATCGGTGTCGACGACTCCGGCGACCAGGACGCCGGATGAATCAAGCGCAGTCGATTGGAGGACGGAGACGGGAGGTGAAACTTGTTGATGGTTTTGCAGGGTTGGTGCGAAGTGAAATGGTAATCATGATGATGGTGTGTGAGGTAGTGCATGGTGATTGGGCGCGTGCTCTGGTGGAGTGACGTGGGGCGAGTATCGAGCGATTCTGTGGAGTATGGGGAGTGTGGAGTGGTGGATTGGTCCATGATGAGATGATGGTGGTTTGACGAGCTTTTCTTGATCGGTTGATGGGTGTCGATCTTGTGATTGAGAGGAAGGTGAGGGTTTTGGTCGCATCCTATGCAATTCGTGGTGATCCTTGTGCCAACCTTCCATTTCAAGCCCCTTGACTTTCCGGCGGCTTCTTCCCAATCCTTTGCTGTCTATTCGTCGAGAGGGTCTTCGATTAAATTTCCTGGATTCGGAAGTGTCAATGGGCAGCATTGCATACTCGAATCCAGCCACATGTCTACTGAAGAGTCATGCGAATCTCAGAGAGCGATTGGAGAGTGTGAGGTGAGCTAGCATCTGTTGACGAAATAACCTCTACGAAATTATAGGGTGCAGTCAAAGGTCTACGAAGTATCGTACTGTTGTGCTCGCTCAAGAGGTCTTTGATGTTGGGTGAGATAAGCAGAACTTATTTTATATACCACTTGCTCTCTTTTACCTATAATTTCTTCCTTTCTGTAAAGTTATCTCGAGTTTGGATTATTTACCAACAATTGCACGACGTGTTCACTTGTGCCCTAGGTAGTCATAAGTCTCGTTCTTTGGGAAGCCAAATGAGAACTCGACTGTGCTATATGACTCTCTGTGATGCTATTGATGTGTTGTATTTGGAAAACAATCATAGAAAGAGGAAGTTCAGGTCTGCGTCCATAATCGTACCCGTTTGCATCGTTTGTCTAAGACACACTTCCGCAGTTCTCTGTCACTGTAGATGGTGAAGTGTATCGAGGCAGGGCTCAACATTCTAGAACCACGAGAACGATATTAGCTGCACTTTTAAATGGGGTTTCATAGTCTAAAAACATTTGGCCTAGAGCAATATAGCTACTACGTAGTTATCTAATAGAAGGAACTTCGTTGTCCCATTCTCAACATGGAGATCTCTAGTACCTCCGCTATTATGAATCTCCAAGAGAGATATACAGTCGAGGACTGGTAGTATAATTGGACTTGCTTCTACGCTCAGATACGCTTGAGACCCGTACAATTTGTCCTTTTCGCCGCATTTCTACGCTACCCTCCACTACTTATTTTCTAGCTTCCAAACATTCCCTTCTTTTCATTCCTTAAGATAGTCGAACCCTCATCTTTTGTTATAGGCCGATCTATCAAATTTGAACTCTGTTCGCTGATTTCACCCTGATCTAGCATGTTCTTCTCAATCTGGCCGTTGTGTTATTTAATATCAGTGAGTCTAGTTGGAGGCCAGTAGAATTGTGCGGCTGAAGGCTTTAAGTTTGAGGCCTTGATGAAATATACATGGGATAGATTTATGAAGTGGTGGGAATTACATGCATATGGTTCACCATCACTTGCTAGATGTAAGAGACCATTCGAGTACCATCATAAAAGCCGGTGACATTGGTAATTGGTTTACAAAGACTATCCGAGGACGAGTTTGGAAGCTTGAATTCGAATGTGACGTCGAAATATCTCGGTTATAAAAGTCGAGGCCTATTTCTAATCCAAAATCATAACGGACATGTTGTCATTGTCATAGTGTAGTATGGCCATCCACAAATGCGCAGTAGTAATTTTGATAGTGTTCCGCCTTGATTAAAGAGCTGTATGGAGACGACCCCGAACACAAATCTCAATTGAGATTTTACAAGTCTAATAAAGCTCTCATAGTTATATCATTGATGCTGGACTGATACCCGCGTCTTGCCTTGTGAGCCAACTCCGTGGTCTGCACGGTTTATATCAGTTTTGACATCAACAAAGAAGACGGTGGGTTGAAATGATTTCGCTGCGGCAACAATTCGTATACTCTGGGATGGTCTGCCTTTAGAAGCTCAGCGTAGCTCTTGTTATGTCTTAGAGGTAGTATATGCCATAATCTCGCTATTTGCCCCGCTAGGCGCAGGTCTCTCTCACTCGCGCTCTCACTCTCCAATCTAATTATCTCCCCACAACAAAAACTCTTTACTGTATATATATATTTTTATTCCAAAGGATTATCAAAAGAAGCCCACCACCATTTGCGCGGATTAACGCGATCAAGATTTCGTGGGGCTGCGGGAAAGGCTGGGAAATTGGATACGCCTTGCGGATAGTCTCCCTTGGAAAACGTTCCTCAATTTCACCAAAGCGTGTGGTCTCCCACTGGCAACGGCGGGAGGCAATGGGCTTCTTTTTTGTAGGTCAAGGGTTCGAACCCCCTGAGTGTTATTTCTTTTTTTGTAGGTCGAGTGTTCGAATCACCTGACTGAAACATCATCCTTCTTCAGAAAATTCTTGAGGATAGGTATCGTGTTAATATGGCTTGTACTCTTCATTGATGGTTCTTTTAAAACAAAAATTGGCGAAGACTGATT